>UYYF01004486.1:6919-32990 GCA_900618365.1 Thelazia callipaeda
CTAATCTCACTTCACATCAATATTCTTAATCTAAATAATAATTCAAGAGTCGGAGCGTTTTAAGAAGATTTTTGCAGTAGTAACTAAACAGATTCTTACGAGTATTCCATTAGATACCAGATAAAAAGCTTAATTTGCAAAAATCCATTTAAATAGCTAATTCAGCGTCAATTTAGGAAAAATACATATTGAATATTTATACTAAAAAAGAGTGATAAGATATAATTTTGACGAAAGAGTGACAAGTGAAGAAAGATTTAGATTACCTCAAACACAGTGTACAAGTATTTTACTTATTTCATCTACTTACCAAAATTAAAATATAAAATCATAAAACTGGCAATTGCTTTATAAATTTTAAATACAGTCCATCAAAACTGTTCTTACACTCAAAAACTGCTAGAAACTATCATTATTGAATAGTTCCTAGCAGTTTTTAAGTATCAGATTAATATAATAATTCTGAAATTGTCAACTGATGCGTGCATTCAATTTGGTAATGAACAAATTCGCAATCGTAAAAATTCTTTTTTAATCACATTGAAATTGCATAATTTATAAATTACTTTAAAAATTATATCACATAAGTATAAAAAACTATGAAATTGCAAAGAATTGACCAAAAGATTAGTCAATTATTTGCAATTTGTTATTGCACATAAAACCATTAAAATACAATTTAATATATCATATTTATACTTTAAATATATAAAAAGTGACGTGTAAGCAGCACGAAATTTGAAGAATTAAATAAATAAATTTAAGTATGAAAGGAAGAATATGCACATCACTAGACAATTATTATGTATGCTTAAGTGCACGTTTCAAATCTCTAACTAATATAAGATAATAGTTCTGTCAACTATTAGATTAATTATGATAAAACGTGACGTCCTATCTTTATTCATCAATTTGAATTACAATGGAAAAAAAGTACACGCGACATCTACACAAATAAGATACAGCATTGCTCGGTAAAAGATTGACGGTGCATACAAAAATGGTCCGATTGCAATTCTTATTGTCTCAATACGTGGGTCTAATGAAAAATTAAGACTTTCCAGAGCACTAATAACTTGAATCCATTATCATAACTTTGAAATCTATCATCATCACAAGCTAAATTGGGTAATTAATTTACAAAACTTTTGTTTTCAATCTTACTTGAGTGATTTCTGGTCTGAAACAGCTCTATTTCAAGTTTTCATTGTGAGCATGCATTAGGAATAATTTTTGAATTTAGAAAATTTGTAGCTAGTAAATTATTATTTTTAACGGCTGTTACTAGTCAAAGCATATATACAAATTCTGTCATTCAGTTATTAATCCATCTGAATCTTCTAATTATTGTAATCTTAATTTTATGATGTAATCGATTGACGTAAAGTGATATGAGAATTAATGGTTGCATGTTGCACTACTTACCAAAACGTATCTTCATATTCAAAATGATAGTTTTTATGGTTTTTATTATTGCAGATGTTATAAGTATATCTAAAATTCTTTTTATTGGAAAGGATATGAAACGAAGCAGTATACAAAGAAACGATGATAAGTTTGTCATTAGTGATGATGCTAATAAAATGAAGTGCTACTCACTCAATGCAACTGTTGCTGGTTGGTCTTTTTTTTATTTCTTTCTGTCATTGAAAAGAAGTTATTAATATTCATTTGTTGCATTTTCAGATTTGTTAGATTGAAGTTAATGCTTCATTTTCATGAAAAATTTATCAGGGTTTAATTGTATTTTTTTGTTTTCATTTTCTATTATTGGATCTCGGAATTAATCACAGATCTCATTTATTGTCCAACTAATTTTCAAATTAAACATATAGAATCAATGGAAATATATGTTTACTTCCTTTTTTTTCCCATATAGTAGTTAAACTCTTATATATTACTATTATTTAAACTCAATAATAATTGTTTACGTGCTGATAATAATGATTGGTAACGGTCTAAATTTCCATCTGATAATATCACTTCACTTGTAGGTAGCAGTGATGATGATAGTTATGTTTATCGATCGTACGAAGTACTATATGCAAAAGTGTCATCCAGAGTGCATAAAAGATGGCAAGGTGATGGATTACTGATTTGTAAAAAGAATTGTGTGGTATTGGAAAATGAAGTAAGCAGTATCATACTTTTTTGTATGTTGTTTTGTAATAATTGCAGTAGCAAAACGTTGGTAAATTAAATGATCTTCGTCTTGTAGTTGTTACTCTGTTGAATTAGTTACTATATTTAATGATATATTTAATAAAATAGGTGAAGTCTTTACTTCTTATGTATAATCATATTCTTGCTATCATTTATTTTTTCTACAGTTTGCTATTTTCAATTATTTAGAACCATGAAGAGCTGGCTAGAGGTAGTGGTTACTCAATAAAACAGCTGCAGGAATTAGTGGAAAACAGTATTTTGAAAGTTGGCAATTATGAACTGCAAGTACAGAAATCTGTGCAAGATTCGCAGGAAGCCGGTATTTTCTCTGAAATATTTTCATGGGATCTGCCTTGCAAACAGTAAACAACAAACAAATAAATAGTAAAATAAAAATATGATATTTGATTGATATGTCATGGTGTTAACCTGATCGTGACTACATTATGCATTTTATTGTAACTGTGGTAAGCATTTCAGCTGAGAGTGTGCATCAAAAAGTAAAGTGTGATCGTGTTGCAAAAGACTTAGTAGAAAAGGGAAATTCGTTACTATCAAAAAGAACTCCTGGTCAAAACTTCATTTCTCCCTTATTCGATCGAAATTCTGAATTAGATTTTGTATTGGAGGATGTAAGTTTTTGAACTAGCTATATTTTTTTGATCATTTTTTTAAATAGTCAAGTTTCTGCAATAATTTTATCAGACTTATATTTTTTTTAATTAAAAAAACTTAGTACTTAAGGTAGTAGATGAAAGTGGTAATATACGACGGATCTCTATAGAAGCTCAAGCTGCTAATCAGCTAACTTTGTATCAGAAGGAAGGAATTATTTTTATGTACAAACATTTGAAGGTTCTTCCATGCTTCTTGCATTTGAATTGAAAATAATTTTATAAATACCAGTACATGTAACTCTTTGCCTTTTATGTAGATGAAAAAATTCCGGAACACAATGATAACTATCATTATCGAAAAATGTCATTCACTGAAACTTGCAGAAGATGAAACTGGATCTTAAAGATTGTTTATTTTGTAGGATTTGAATGGTGGAGTTATTCTTGCTGATGAAATGGGTTTGGGAAAGACTTTCCAAACCATTTCTTTAATAATGGCATTAATCAAAGTACGTCGAAATCGGGAATCTGTGATTCAAAACTGCCTAATTGTAACGCCAGCATCACTAGTTAGTAATTGGCGTGCAGAATTTATTAAATGGTTTCCCTATTCATATGAGATGGTATGGTTTTTTTTAGTTCATTGCTACAAAAGTGGTACTTTATTTTGATTCAGCGATATGTTGGTTCAACCATATTTTACTTTTAAGCTTCTTCTGCTAACGAAGATATCAGATATAGAAGAACTGAAATCTCGCTTGAAATTGCCAACAGTCATCATTACAAGTTATGAGATGTTTACACGTTTATTCACGTCAATGTTAGATGTAACTGTAGATCTACTGGTTTGCGATGAAGCTCACAGGCTGAAGAATTGTGATGGGAGAATTCGAGAACAGGTGTGTTTGGTTATAAAACACTTTAAAATTTAAAATAGGAAATTGAAAACTTAAAATTGTAGCTTCAACTGTTACGTGCACATCGTCGTTTATTACTAACAGGAACGCCAATGCAAAATGATCTTGAGGAATTTTACTCATTGATTGATTTCGTACGACCCGATGTTTTTTCCTCGTTTTCACATTTCAAAAATTTTTCGGAAACTGAGGTACTTTCTTATTTTAGTTTGGAATTACTTTAGCTGTTGACAGCACTCATAAATTTGATTTTTCTTATTTATTGTATATCTTGAGCATCTCCTACTCTTTTTTCATTCCTGGATATTTTTTAAAATAGAGTAATTACACAAAGTTTTGTAATCGATGACTTTCTACTCTCTAGCCGGATCGTTTCAATGAGTTATTGTCAGAAATAATGCTTCGCCGAACGGTTGCAGTGATTCATGATTGTCTCCCGATTAAAAGTTATTAATTTCAATAATTTATTTTAAATATAAAAGTGGTTTGAATTTTTGCTGCAGTTTTCTTAAAAAATGATTGGAATGGTATCTCTTAAAAGGAAAGTTCTTGGGAATTCAATCTCAAATTCATGCTATCAGGCATATTGCAAAGTTTTAGAATAATAATGACTAAATTATTAATTACTAAACATTTGTTTTCCAGATGATTATTTAGTTTGGTGCCAACCTTCACCATTGCAGTGTTCCATCTATAAATCTCTGACGCATTTCTTGTCATGTGATTCATTAGTTCTTATTGATTTGTTGAGGAAACTGTGTAATCATCCAAGTATTCTTTACAGAAGTATTCAAGCCAAACTTGACAATGAGGAGGTGATCTAGCTTTTTTCATTTTTTAGCAAGACTACGTGTATATACTACGTGTATATTTCGTTTTATTTTTTCTTTTTTGTTCCAGAATGTTTGACTCTCAATAATATTTTGATTGAATAAGGAGTAAAATAAAAAATTGGTTTTTATGTAAACCACTTTTAACCTTCAGGCATTGAAGATGAATTTTAGATTTAGAACTTGAACATTTTTGTAGATTTATTTTCTTGGCGAAATTCTGTTTCATTAATTATAGATTATATTCACTTCGTTTGAGGAATAATTTTAATGTGGTTTTAGGATAAAGAACGACCATTTTACTTGGCTTTAAAGCAAATGTTCCCTAACAATTACAGTCCCACGCGCGTTTCAGTCACTGATTCAGGTACTTAGCTTACATCCCACAATTATTTATGTTTTTTCAGCAAATCAGTTGCTATTTTCTGAGTAAATTTTTTGTTTCTAATTGATATCAGATTTATGTAAGTGGCAGTATTTTATCAGGCAAACTAAGCGTGCTTACTAATTTACTAGCAACGTTTCGAGAACAAAACGAAAATGTGGTTATTGTCTCCAATTTCACACAGGTTTGTCCCATAATAACGTATAAATTTTGTTTTATAGGGCTACTGTTGAAGGCCAAATCTTTTGATTAAAATTCTGGTTTCAGTTTGAAAGCAAAATACAAGTATGAACGTTTGAACGACAACCTCTTTCCAGACTCTTGACTTGCTGGAAGAACTTTGCTTATCTCTGTTCTTTTTTGTTTTTCGACTTGATGGTTCAATTGAAGGGATGAAGCGGATGACGATTGTGGATGCATTTAACTCTCAAAAAGATAGAGCTACTGTTTTTTTGTTAAGTGCGAAAGCAGGTAGTTTTTTGGCAATTTTTCAATCATTTTTGTAAGGAGTCTTATGTGCAAAATTATTAGTCATTTGACAGGTGGACAGGGTTTAAATCTAATTGGAGCTAGTCGAATGATTCTATATGATTCGGACTGGAATCCAGCGATAGACATGCAAGCAATGGCTCGCATTTGGCGAAAAGGACAGAAAAAGCCATGTCATATATTTAAACTTATCACAGCGGTAATTTTCTCATTTTCTATATTCAGTTTTTCATTCCCATCATCTAATTATTACTATTGTGGAGTGGTCCAAACTTTATATTCTGATCCACTGCTTCGTTCTTGAATAGTTTAAGTCTCTTTTAAATTCAGAACTGTATGAGTATGAATTTCAGGGTACAATAGATGAAAAAATTTTGCAGAGACAAGTGAAGAAAAGTACTCTAAATACAGTCATCGAAACGATCTCAATTAATTGTACATTTTATACTTTTTAATATAACTTTTATACCAGAAGAATTTATGTATTCGTATAACCACATACATCATTCATAGTTATTCATATTTACTATACCAAAGTACCTTTTTCATTTCAGAAACTTTTTAATTTATACGATCATTATGAAATTTCAGCACTTACTAATTTTTCTGACGAAGAATTGCGAGACATTTTCACTCTTGATATTGATACTGAATGTGTAACTCACTGCTTATTGGGATGCCAGTGCGATGGTTCTGGTATTTTGCCGGAGGAATCGCAAAATTTTGAGGTTTTGGCAACTTCTGGTTGGAACATATGGAAGTCTAATATTTGCTTCATGACTACTTGCAAATGTTCTAATCATTCTAGAAACTGCCATGCAGTATGGTTGGAGACATGGTATGTAGCGAGGCAGGTGATGTAGGAGCTGAATCATCTCAGGATGTGGAAGGCAGTACACCGAAGTGTGACTCTTGCGACTTCGAAATTGAAGCTAAAGATCGAACAGAAAAAGATATAGAAATATCAACAGTTCGTTGTTTTAAAACTTATCATGCATACCAATCTCTCCTTATCCAAGTTTACTACTTTACAAAGCTTGATTTTATTTCGGGCTTCCGCAATAATGTGTTGAGCTGTCTTGATGTGTGTAGCAACAAGTGCTTCGCCACGGGAACAAAGTTTCAGAATGCTTCAGTGGCAGCACTGATGCGATGGCAGCACTACTCATCGAAGAACGATATGTTAGTAAAAATGATGGAAAATGAAATTGGCTTAGATAAGTCAAGCGCAGACGGTATTACATACGTGATGAGATTGACCTGTAACAGTTAACTGTCACCTATTTTTCAGACTATCATTGTTAATAGAAAGTGTTAAGATGTGTGACATTTTTGACTTTGAGTCTCGGATACTTGAAAATTGCTGTTTCAGAAAATCTCATTTTTCGTTGTTTTATAGAGTTAAAAGTTTTATTTGTCAGCGGGACAAGCGAAGAAACAAAAACAAGTGGTCAAACTTGAGTAAAAGATGAAAATGCAGATAAATCGTTAAGATAGTACGACTAAACAACAACCGTAAAAGTATGGATCAAGAACTACCGCATTAATGAATTGAAGCGATTGCAATTTGTTACATTAAACACTAAGAAAAAAAAAAAGGATTATGCAAGGAAGCTTTTAGTACCTGAGTAACGATTAACTGCTCACAATTATGGAGCACAGTGTGTCGAAGGAGGAAATATTATTCATTGTTTTGCAGGGATTAATAAAGAAGAGATCTGAGACCTCGATATTTATCTACTGCTGAATAGTATATTCAGTGAGCAGACGATTAATTCGTTACTAGAATAAAGTGGCTAGGAAACCAGACATCTATACATTGTATGTGATTTGCATAAAACAATTATGGAACTGGTATGATTCACTTTGGGAGCTAGTATTGCAAATTAGTTACAATATTAACATGTTATGGGCTCTTTTTATGAAAAAAATACACAACATTCATGGGTATGGAAGATAAAACACGTAAAGAACTTATTATCCATGCAAGATATCGGCATGAAACTCAAGAAACGAAGTAAGGCACAATGCACACAAATTTGCATTTAAAAGAGGAAAATAATTGTCAAAGAAAAGGATTCATAAAATATAGGACCACAAAAAGCAACTAAATGAGACTTCTCATTTGTTGACAAATGATAAAGAGGCATTCAGAAGTGTATTTTAGGCCCGCTTGAAAACACTCAGATGTCTTCAAAGGTCATGGAACCACTTAAATTGACATAATTACTCACCCAAGTAGTTATCATGTTCTGCAGAGCTTTGAAAATACTATGGATACAGCTACTAAGCTGGCTACATATCAATAGGATATCACGAAGAACCAGTGCTCCTCGCATTTTTTTTAACTTCCCACTGAAAACCACTAGGAGCAACAAATATTAATAACATCAAAGGTCTGCAGTAACCAACAAACATTATCTGGACCCTAAACAATCGATAAACCATTCCTTTTTGAAAGTTTACACGATAGAAGGTATTAGAATACATACAAAATTGTTAAATAGCAAGACTGCATTACCTTTCATTAATATATAATACTTGAGACAATGTTGTGTTTTAATGACAACAATTTTTTCGGAAGATTGGTCAATATTACTCTTAGTAATATAAAGAATTTGAAATCAGAAAATATTTAATTAAAGCACTGCACTCAATTTTTCACATGCTTCTTAATTTGTCAATTTGTAGCTATAATTGATGCGCTTTAACAAATACTACAAGTATTATATATATATAAGATACTTGCGATGAAAAATTTGTAAATTTGTAGACATAAATATAACATAAAACATTCAAAAAAAGAAGACTTGATCTTCCAACCTCTGCCATTCGAAAACAATAGCAACATGATGCTTTCTGTCTATCAACAAAATTTCCCGCAAGATTCTTGAAGGAACTCAATAACCAAACGAAACTATGCTTTATTTGCTGATCTTCATTTCTTTTGACTGTTGAACAGCTCCTGTATCTCCATTTGTTTTTGTTTTGGCTAGATTCTCTTCGGACATATGTCGGCTGATTTTATCCGCTTTACGCCACAAGGTCATTTCCTGGAAAACTTCGAAAATCAGAAGGTACAACACAATTTGTTATTAGGACTCGGACATTCAGTATAGGAGGCACAGCACAAATTTTAAACTCATTGCAGTGAGATATAAGTGAAAATAAATCAGTTAAAAAACTCAAGATTTAAAATGAGATTCAGCGTTAAAAAAAACAGTACTGAATGTCTGAGTTCTAATATCATAATTCCCAAGAATAGGAACAAAAAAAAATTGTTAGACCTGTTGTTTGAAATAACGACGATCTTCTTCATCAACCAGAACGAGATTTAGAAAATAGCGAACAGAAAACTTTTTACCAATGTCACGCATAGTTGGCGTCAAGTCATAACCAGCAAGAAAAAGACGTATTGGAATCGATTCTCCTGCAGTCCAGTTTGAGTACTCATCAGCTGATTAGTTTTTTGAACAACCATATTAGCTATGCTTAGAATAATACAAATTTCATGATGCTGAAGAAATTTCCTATTACTTTCAATTCAGAGCTCTCCAAACTAAAAATATTTACGTAAATGAGCGAATTGACAAAATAATTTGAATAGAGCAGAGCTATCATTCTAATTACAACAAAGCTCATGAAACCGTTTTGAAACATTAATTCAGAGAATAAGAGTCAAAAGTAAAGTACTAATGAATTATTTACAGCATGATGAATGGCGAATAATCGTACCTCTTACTGGTGCGCCATCCATTATTTCATATTTTGCTATTGTTTCATTTTCATTGAATACATTAGGTGCATTTCCAACAGTCTCTCGCCTTATTATTGCAATCTCCATAAATTTGATTTTGATTCGAACCAGTAAAAAATATATTTTTCCAACAATTACATCCTTTAGGTGATATCTATAAACATAAAACAATAAATTTTTAAGCTGATGTTCTCAACCAAAAATAAAATGCAACAACTCATACTCGTACGTAATTCATGAAGCAAAAAACCATCCGATGTACCAGGTAAAGAAGTTTCACTCAAAATGTAGATAAAATAAGTGAGTTAAATGAACATTTGCCTTTTAACTGTCCACAAACAGTTCTTAGATTATCCTGCAACCTTAAGAAGGAAAAAGTACTGAAGCTATTTACTTGGAGCGATTATATTCGAATTCTATGTGCAAACAATCTTCAATACCAACTTCCATTTTAATATTGTTATTCGTATCTGGATATGACGAAAGCGTATGCACAATTATATCCATTTCACGAACAATATCAGTTAACCTTCGCACAACCACTACTCTCAGAAAATAACTGGAATAGATCAGATATAACACTGACGATACCTCGAAAAATTGTTTAATTCAAAATATTTTAATTGATGAATGTAATCAGATGTCTTTGAGTGAAGAAAATTTACAAAAATATTACCGCAATCTGACATTGGTACCAACATATGACTCGAATGGTTTTTCAACTTTTGGAAATTCGAACCGAAATACTGCATTCTGCGTGAGTTCACCTGGACGAGCTAATTCCTCCATTAATGTTATAAAATCATTCTGGTTACCACGATCATAATAAACCTCTGAAAAACCTTCCACAGTACCAGATATGTGTAACTTGCTCATAAAATACTAAAATTTACTGATATACACTGTTGAAAAAATATATGAAAATAAAAGCCAAAAAATGAAAATATAATGAAACAAAATTTTAAAAAAATTGGCGACATACCAATTTGACCAATAAATTCAATTTTTATTCCTTGATGATCAAATTTTTTTTTAACAGCTATTTCCACAGTACCAGATATTGTTTCACCATCATAAAACAAAAAATGTACCTCTTGACCGCCTTCTTCACCACGAATTTTCGCAACCTAAAAATTATATAATGAACATCAAATTTTTCCAACAGCAATTTCCATATATATATATTTCGATTCATTCTATGAGAATGCACGGAATGAATCAAAATAAGAGGAAGTGTACTGATCCACGAAATCGTGATTTTCGAAGCCTGAGTGCAAATCACGTAGTCAATAAAGAATATTATTGATTGAGAGATTGGAGCCTCGTAAGTACCGAGATACTCTATTTCATCAGTAAATTTACCTTCCTGTTATCCGCATCATCTAGTCTGATAAAAATTTCTGCTGCTTGTCCAAATCCAAAAAATGCCTGAAAAACAAGATCATGTCTTTATTATGGATATTACATACATCTGAACTTTATTGATTAGATTTTTTTCAATTCCATCAACTTAGAAGGTAGTAAATCTATTTACAAAAAGATGTCCTAAATATAAGATAGCTCCTTAATAAAGTTCTCTAAAACTATTCTGTTCAGTTAATAATAGTGAAAATAGCTTCTTCTTACCATTAAAAACGGACGATTCCAGACTACTTTTTGGCAAAACAGACAATAATTAGTGTGATTTGACAGTAGAGTCAGCAGATTACTAAAACCATTTTCTGAAAACGAAAGAAAACGGATGCATAATTCTAGACAGAGTTTTTAGTAAACGATTAACTTATTTGATTTGCAGTTAAATTTATATATGTTATTTAAACACTATTTATGTGATTTTGCAATAAAAAAAGAGTTAATTACTAATGTAGTAAATCATAACAGACGAGACGAATTCAAATTGCAGTAAACTTGAATGTTTGTTATAGTGAAATGATAAACTGCTTCATTCAAGCCACATAAGTCCACTTCCATACAATTATAGTATTGCAATTACTGCGTAGATCATAGCAATTACTTATTCTGACCGGTCCACCCAAGAATAGTCACATTACAGTGAAAAACAATTTTCACTGTAATGTGATTTATACATCCCACTAATTTCATGCACATGAAGAGTAGAATAATCGTGGCCCAAAGCATTATTATGAGTATCGGAATGTGGAAGTGATGTGTCAGCTTGCAATTTGCATATTGGGCAGAGGAAGGAAATTTTATTTGTTTCGTGAATGATTCTGGTCGGATTGAATCATAAAAGTTATTGTCGTATTATTAATATCATATCGATTGATGAAACAATGTCAAGTTAAATTCATCACTTATTAAAATGATGTAAACCTTACTGTAAATTTAAATTTTTGAAGTTTTGATGAACGCATACAATTTATAAAATCATTACAATATTATCATAAATAATATCACAGTATCCACTTTATAAATATCATTATTATCATTTTATGTAAACATTGTCGGCACAAAAATTTGTTTGCTGTACTATGTAGTCAGTGCTAGAAATGTTCAATCAGAACCTGATCTGATTAAAGTCATATCATCAATCAACTACAATGATCAGATGCGTTTGCTGCACAATTTTTCGACCATCCAACACTTGTATTTCTGGCAAAGAATCTACTTTTAGTCTTTTTTTTCCATGTTCATCAATACCACGCTTTTTCATTTTCATTATTTTTGAAGACATATTTTAAAGAATAGTTTCAAAACTGTCCTTTTACGAATTTCTCGAAGTAAAATACCTAATAGCACTTACTGTATTTTGTTAAAATATTTTTAACAAATAACAATATACCGTTCTTAACTAATATATTCAGTACTGTATGTATTTAGTACTGCTGCGACTCTTTCCTTATTAAAATTTCATATGCCTACAAATACTTAGAACTGTGATCATATTATTAACTGCAAAAACCGTTATTTGCATAAACAATTTCTGGGTTCTCGCTTTATCAAGAACTTTTTTTTTCTTCCAATATATCTATGCGTAAACCGTTGGGTATCCTTTGCTGAAATAATTAAAAGAAACTTTTTCAGCATATACATTGTGATATATTGTTAAAAGTCAAGTTTATTCGCACATAAAATTGAAAGTAGTATTCAAAATTTGGTTAGGGTTGTTCACTAATTCTTGTTTTGTTTATAACAACAAATTTTTTAAATTATATTTAAACTAACTTACTATTATTCCGCTATCATTTCGTACAAAATTACTTTTTGATGGAAATGCGTAAACTTGAAGCCTTATTTTATTTATATATAACATACAATTTGTTATGATTAATACTGAAACATATTCTATAACACACGAAATTTGATACGAATACACAAAAATACTTTAACACTAAAAGAATATAAAAAAGAGATTGAAACATTTAGACCACAATTTAATCAGCAATACCCGGCATTTTGCAGATAATACACACAGCAAAGAATTTTTAACCGAAGATGAGATCAAACAAAAAGTGAAGTTAAGTGAAATGTAATAATTTATGAAAAATTATAAAAGTCTTCAGCAAAAAATGTTTAAATGTTGCAATCATTGGATATGTACGAATCTTTTGCACCAAAAAATAACCTTTTTCCTTGATTACATCGTTTTGCAAAATTGTTCAATAAAATATGCAAACTTCACAACTGTTTGTTTGAATACTTCGTAAATGAAAGTAAATTAAAATAAAATAAAATAAAATACTTCTTGAAGAATAGTGCATTATATGATCAAAGTAAGACAAATGAAATGGAATAATTATTATGTATACAAATCATTTACAGTAATTGAGAGATTTGTTTTCTTTTTTTCTAAAAAAAGGCACTTAATAATAGAAAATCTCTATGCTCACCAATAAAACTTTCTATTGATAAGCTTAAAAAATTGCTCATTTTGAGGAGCATAAAAATCTCGTAATTTCTGTATTACTTCAGGTCTTACATTTGGATGTGCTCTACCTTTCGTTTTGCCAAGACAGTGTAGTGTGTAATCACGCCTAAGTACACAAGGGAAACCTTTTATTGGATCAGTTGCAAAATCAGATTGTCGAACAACTAAAAAAACTTACTTACAAATTACAATATCAATATTTCTTCTAAAATGATTAATTTTTATAAAGTTAAATTAGTGATTATTAATTGAAAAGATAATTTTTATTAATGCTGATTTATTTTCGAAAATTAATATCTAATTTGAATTGACAAAAAATAGTTCATATAAAAATAATGTTAAACTTAATTTTTCAAATTTGAAATTCTTACACTAACATCATAAACATTTACTTGGTTTTATTGCAAGAAATCGTTCAACTGCACGAATTTCTGCTGCAGGATTTGCAATCAAATGTTCACCATCAACAAAATGAATTTGTTTTAATGAAAAGTACTTGAGCCATCTTCGAATATGTCTGTGATATATTCCAATTCGAATTGCACCCCATGAAGCATTTACACCATTTTTGATACCTGTAAAAAGTATATATGAAATCAATTTCTTTTTTCAACTAAAAATTTAAATAATTGATTCATTGTATACAAATTTTTATGTTTTACAACTGATGAATACCCGTTGAATTCATTGCACTGTTTCCAAGTACCATTTCTTCAAAACTTGGCAGTAACGAACTTCGTCTTTTTTTGCTAATTGCTTGTGTGTAATCTAAAAATGAATCTTTTTTAATAAATTAAATTTTTATTTTACATTGTAATATACTTTGAAAGCATTCATTTTTCAAATTTAAGACTTTTAAAATTAAATGCATTACACATATGATAACTAAAATATTGTAATAAAAACTTTAAATGCAAAAAATGAACCTGATATGGCTCTAGTAATAGGATTTCGTACAACAACAATTAGTTTAATTGTAGAGTTTAAACTATAAATGCGTTCTGGTGCTCTTTTGCATACAAAATAACCTGGCGTTTTTTCAACTGTTACTGTTGCATGATTCGTTTCTGGCATTCTGTTTCTAGAATTTTTTCATAAAAACTTTCAAAAATTGTATACTTTTTAATTGTATTCCATTAAGCAAAGAATGATTTGATAGTAATTTATTAATATTTCAAAATAATTCAACAAATTTATCATATTCATCTTAGTTAGGATATTGAAACTTTTTAACTTTAATTGTTTGATGAGTTTTTTAAAATTTAAATTACTGTTTTACTTATAATTTTTAACATCGATGCAAAAAAAATTAATTTTTATCAATAATTATTTAAACTGACAATTTTAAATCTCTATTTCTTGAAAAAAAAGATTAAGATTTGCAAAAGAAATAGGAAATCACATATTTTGCTTACAAAAATTAATTATTAAGAATAAATTTAATTTTTTAATAATCTATTTTGCAATTAAAAAAAAAAAAGCGCTTTAGTAATATCAAAGAAAAATGAATTAAAAAATAAGTGAAAAGATTTTAGTAGGGAAATATATGTAATACAGATATCGAACTATGTGGTATATATATAATACTTAAGCCAATTAAAAAATCAGCGATAAGAAGTCTTAACGTTTAACCCTATTAATATGAGGTCATCGCAATCATGCATCAATCATCATTATCATCATCATCATCATCATTATCATACTCAGTAAATTCATTATTACTGTAAAGTAATATACAGATTCGTGTAAATGTGATGTAATTGATACTGTGATGTCTTTCTTCGTCTATTTTCTTCGCTTTTATTCTTGTTTCCCTTTCCATGCCGCTATTAATGTACGGTCGGACAGATTTGTGGTATAATTTTTCTCCATTTAATCCTCACTAATCCTTCGCTAGTTGCATCATAAGGAGATTATTCCGCTTACGTACGTCTTTTACAGTTAACAACACCGAACATTTTTGCTCTTATCTATGTTGTTGATTTATATTTATTTATATAGTTATTTACCTATTTATTTATTTGTTCGCTTATTCACTTATCTATTTATCTATTAGTATAAACATTTTTATCGCAGCAATAATTTGCGGCAATAATATGCTCATTTTTATTATGATCATTTTTAATGCTTTTGTAATTATTTGCTATGATTTATTTATTTACCTTTATTAAGTAGCACTGCTGCCGTAATTTATAATCATGATTAACTCATCCTCATTACCATAATATTTTTTTCATCATTACTGATTGTTTTGTGATCTCCAAACTATTCAAATTCATTTATTTTTATTATTATTAATAATTATCTATTGCTCATATTTTGCAGTGCTTTTAAATATATCTTTTCAATGCTGTTATTTTACTTGAGTTGAGATATTAATTGTTATATTTCAAGATAAGTTTTTAAAGTATATTTGATGAATAAGTTGTGAATACCGTCTAATTTGATCCATTTGTGAGAAAAATCATTAATTAATGCAAATTTGAAATAAATAAGAAGATAATGAAAGGTGGCAAAGAATAATATTTCTAAGCAATGATGCAAAAACCTTGCCAAATCAACTGGAAACAAATTGGAGTGGATGGTTTTAACTCAGATAAAGTATCTTTTGTTTAGTTTGCTATTTGCTACTAATTAAATTGAACGCAGTAAGAAATGCATGAATTAGAATAGAAGAAGTAAAAGAAAATGTGTAATTTGAAGCTAATTAGAACAATTTAGCTTGTTTTATTCTTTGCTTCTTTTAAAAAAAGCATATATTACTAAGCCTAAGCTTAAGCTTATGTGGTTCATTTGCATAATTTGCAAAAATTTTTCTAATTTTACTTTGTATCACTATCTTATTCGTTTTATTTTGCATTTTGTAAGAATTTTGCTTTAATCATTTTTATTATCAAACTTACATCCGAAATAAATTTTATTTTCCTATAATTCTCTCGGGATAATTCTCTATGACCAAAATGACCAATGTAGCGTGACCACTTGCAGCTTTTAATTAATTTTCAATTCACAGTAGCAGCTATTGGCATGATCCATTTTCTATTCTATTTCAGCACATCATAAAATTACTCTTCTTTTTAAGTTAATATTAAGCAATTTGCTTGTTGCATTTAATGCTTTCAAAATTGCTATCTAATACTGCTGAATACATTCTTTTTCAGCTAAAATTGCATAAATTTAAAATAGAAAAAAATTTAATTTGCTTTTTATTATACTTCATTGAATAAGTCAATAAAAATTCGTTAGCAATTTATTATTTTCTAAATACTTATTGAATTAATTCTTCCATTTAAAATGAGCACAGTTAAAAACTGTTACATAATGATAAGCTAAAGTAATTTTATTTGAAAAATTAGCATTGCCATGATTTTAGATAATGAGTAATGAGAAAAAATATTTTTATCTCCTCTTAACACGTATGTACAATAATCAATTTCAATTATTTTTACTGCATATAAGTAATATATAATGAATTAGAGATTTATTAGTATTGAAAGACAGAAATCCCTTCAATGAAACAATTGTGATGGATGTGAATGAATAGCCGACAACGAATTAATATTATTATTTGGTGCCAAGAGCAGCTGTTCATCTCATAAGAAGTTAACTAGTGAGCTAGTTAGTTAGTCAGTAAGTTAGTTAGTTGAGCGGTTGTTTAGTTCGTTCGCCTAGATAAATAGTTAGTTATCAGTTGCTTAGTGAGAAAACTTTGCAATTTGTCGCTACAAATCAGCTGTTTAAGCGAACTTTCACGGACTATAACTTTTTAACAATTGCATTTTATCAAAGTTAATCTACTCGATCTCAGCAAATATTAAATTTACATTTATCCTTTATTCTACTGGGTATGAATATTTAAAAATACAGTCAAAAAACTTTTTAATATTTCATGCATTAATTACAGCATATGAATCATTACATTTATAGCTAAAAAAGTTGGTTAAAAAAACTAAAAATAAAATTTACATTTTCAATTGCATCTTACAATTTTTTTAAAATTTTGATGAATTATCTAAATATATTCAACACTTTTTACAATTAACTTACAGAAGCACTGATTACATCATGATATCAAAATTATTTACCAATCTAAATCCGGCAATTATTTGCTTAATTAGATACTGCTGCTGCTGCTTGTTTTGACTTAGCCTTATAGTTTTGCACAAGAGCTTCTTTCCTTTACTCGTCCTACTCAATTTATATGATCCTTTTATTTTTGGACCGATATATATTTATAGTATAATTTATTATACATTCTATTTGTAATCTTTTTATTTATAAATTTTTATCTTCAAAATTCAATCATCAATTATAAAATTGATAATAAGCAGTGATTTAATCAATGATAACTTATTATTTCAAATCATAAGTTAATGATATTTCAGTAAGAAAACAATGCTTATAGATGATAATTATAAACTGCACTTGTAAAAAAAGTTTATCAAATTGTAAAATAAAATATGACATTTGAAGAAACATTTTTATTTCTATTCTACATTTTTTTTTGCTTTTTGTTTCAATCAAATTCTTTTCCTTTGAAATATTTTGAATTTTTATAAAACTTATCCTTATTTTAGTACAAGACAAAAATTAATAAAAATTTGGTGAAATTTCTCAACACAACACTATTTTTTCAAAAGTTCACTAGAATGTTAAAGTAATACCTTAGATTATTTACAGAAAATTCATGTAAAAAAAAATGATAAATGGAAATTAAAATCATAACCACAGTGTTTACACCACAAATGTCTGCTTATTTTTAACACTGAATTCCGCAACAATTATGTTTATTTGCTGTTCAAAATTAAAATTTTCAAGCATTTAAGCAATATATTAATTAAATGAGTATTGTTACGTTATAAGCTTCCAATCATCATGAAACATAGGACAGCTAGGAATATCTAATAAAATTAGTATAAAACAATAAATTCATTTAAAAGAATTAAAACTGCAATAATAAATTTGAAATAATACTTTAGAAAGTCAAATTTCATTTCTTAATTCTCATCACTACCAATTGTTAAGCTTTTCTATTGGATCAAACTGTAATGCAAGAAAAAAAAAGAGCTTGAAATTGCTTAGAAATTGTGGTCAAAATTTCAAATTTTGCTTGCAATTTGAATTTACTGCAAAATAAATGACAAAAGTTAACAAGTTACAATTGGTTGCAATATATTTAGCAGTATCAAAATTGAATTAAATCCCTTTGAAAATCATCAATTTTGCATTTCGTACTGTTTGCACAAATTTCATTGGGAAATAAAATTGCTCTTCTAAGAATAAAAGCAATAATTGAATAATTTTGCAAGACGCTAAAAGCTGAGAGCAGAATAAGATAAATTAAAGAAATGGGTAGAAAGAAAATTAAAATATTTAATATTTAATATCAGAAGTTTAGATGAAAAATTGTGCTTGTAAGAAATGATGTTTTTCATGAATAAGCTAATTTTTTATTCTCAAAATGGTTTATTGAGTGAGATTTTTTTATTTTTACATGAGGTCTAAAAAAAGAGATTAATGGGAAGCTTATATGTGAAATCGTTGAAATTTAATGTTATTGCTCTCAGTTTTGGTAACACCAACAATACCATTATTAAATATCGAAGAGAACTGAAAAAAAAAATCATGAAAATAAAATAAGTAAAATATATGCATAAATCATTCAAGATTCAACCTCTTAAATTTTTTTCATTTAAACGATATACATAATTTAAGTTGCTATTTTAAACATACATGTAAATTGTCATCATTACATGTATAAAATGGATTGAGTATAGTTTATTATGCATGATTAAATAGATTTGTAATAAGCTTTAATAGAATTTATTTTCTATTCATGCGAAAAAAAATTGATAGTTTTGTTTTCATCGATATGAAACTTTATCTGATAGAATATCAAAAATATTATCATCATTCGATAGATGAAATCGTAAATTATTTAATTTTAAGAGAAATATTTAACTAAAAAATTTAATTATTTTCACCGCATTTCTTATCTATTCTTTCATTTAGAACCATTATTTATTTTTTCATGCATATTTTCTAAATTATTAATTTTGATATTTTTTACTGACCTTAATTTTCATGCATGTTAAAATAACATATGAAGTTAGTTTTTGATCAATTATCCATAACAAAAAGTTTATGCAAACATGTTGCAAACATATGTGCAACATTTCATAAATACTTCTTATTTTAAATATTATTGTATTTGTTGCTTTCAATGTTGAAGTGAAATTTTAAAAAAAATAACCACTCAGTAATTTTAAACAAATTTTATTTGATGGAATTTTTAAAAAGTTTTTTCAAAAGTAATCAAAAACTTATTCAATTCTTTTTGATATTTTAAAAATTTTTTAAATTAATAATGCTTCTTTTACAAAATAAAATATTGAGACAAACTTATCACTCTGCAACGAATATATATTGTACATTTTGCTTGAGCATATAACTAATATGTAGTAACTACTTTTTTTAAAATAATTTTACTATTGACTGTATGAAAACAAGCCATAAAATGATTGTATTTGTTGTTTTTGTTACTTATCACAACTGGCAGTTTGTTTAAACTGAAAAGAAGACTTATTTAATTAGTAAAATTTTTTTAAAAAGAAAAATTAAACTTCACGTGTAATGTGCGCAAATTTTACTAATTAAAAAATTTCATTGAGCAAAGCTATCGTAAATTGCACAGTGATTATTTAAAGATTTTCATATCTGATAAGTGTAAACGTCTTCATTCAAAACTTGATCGAAAGGCGCTTAGAAGAATCAAAAAAATTAATTGATAAAAGCGTTGTTGTTTTACCTTCAAAGCACAATTTTAAAAACTTTCACAACACAGTGAATAAAATAGACATAAATAAATATGCAAACTAAGAAAAATAATTTCTGCAATTTTAAAGTTTTGGTTAAGCTATGAAGAAATGAAATAATTAAAGTTAATATCTGAGGTTAATTTTCTGAAAATAATATCATTCATATTTAAAGCCATTCTTATTGGCTCATTCATTCATTCATTCATACGTTGAAGGCATTTTTAAATATCTTATTAAGTGTCAGAAAAATATGGATATTATTGAAAATATAATATTTATGATATTTTTTGTATTTAATTTTGTCTCTTTTATCAAAATAAACCCTTATAAAACTTTCCCTTAAAGTAAGGAATTAAGAATATTGAAAATTTGAGAGCAGAATTACTTACGTTCATCAGTTATCTCATTAGCAAAACTTGATGGGGATTATTATTTGAAACAAAATTCATCAATATTTTACTCTACAAGTTTTAAATTAATAAAATTAAAATTAATTAATGAATCAAATGAATAAATAAATGAATATATGTATATAATTTTTAAGCTTGTTGGTTTTATCTGAACTGCAGATTTAAATAAACTGGAAAAATCAGAGGACGACTTAAACTGATGAAATGAATAAACATACTTAATGCTTTGTTTTGTTTTCCAATTTAGCACTTGTGAGTCGTCAAAATCTAAATGAGTCTGAAGTTCTGCTTAAGCACACATACTTTCTCATTTCCTTCTGAGTACTGCTCTTAAAATATGCTAAGTTATGTATTTTTTGATCGCAAAGAAAGCACAATGAAAAGGAAATTTCATTTTTGCTTACTTTACTTTTTATTTTATTATTTTCTTTGCGTGTATTCAGAAACAACTTATTCACGTTTGTTCACTCAAAAATACACTTTGAAAAACAAAAATTACAAAATGTTACTCAATTCCACACTGACACTTTGCATCATATTTAAGTAAGTCTGAATGATGGAAATGAATGTGCTTACTTACTTAAGTTGATATTGCTTGTTAAGTGTGGAAATAATTTTGAAAATGATTACGCATATATATGCGTACATTTATTGAGTATATGAATAATTAATAAATAAATTACTTGAAGAAGAGTAGTTTATCTTCTTTATTTTTTTATTCAATAAAAACTAAATTTTGCTTTTTAAAATATCTGTCAATACTAAAAAATAAATAAAGAACTTCATATTTTTTGGAGGGAAAAAGAGGGAAAAAGTATTTTTAAATTTAATTAAAATTATTTATTCTGTTTAACTAACAAATTTTAATGCAAAAATTTCTATGACAAGTTAATCAAAAGTTTTTAGCAAACTTTTTGTTCATAAAATACCATACAGAAATCGAGCAAAAAATAGATATATTGTATCTATCTTTTATTCGCATATATCTGCCACATTAACTTTAATAGAGCAATATATTACGAATCATAAATTGTATTTTTAAATTAAAAAACAAAACATTTAAGAGAATCAATTTAAAAGTTATTGAAATATCTTTTCTAATTTGAATAAGTGATTCTGATAATATTGGTATATTTGTTGAGATAAAAAATCTTGTTTTTCTACTATCACTGTTGATGTGAAGATGTGGTAATATTTATGCAAATGTCAACAAATATATTCAACTAACCTACAAGTAAATAGAATAATTAGAGCGCAAATAAGTATATTGTTGCGTAAAAAATGAGAAGGAGATATATTCACTCATTCTTAACTATTCAATCACTCAACACTAAGCTGAAAGAAGTGGTACTTGCATTTAAAAAAGCATTTAAGAAGCCAGTCAAGAAGATGGAATCAGAGACCTAAATTGATGTCAATAGAAGGATTTCTTACGCCATACTCAAAAAGTAAACTAAAAAATGGAGCAATAAATTGATAAAATTATTTAAAAATTAGTAATTTGATCCAAATACATGTACACAAAATATACTTATTACTTTCAAGCATACATACATCTTTTTTGTATTGTACTTATGAAGATTATGCCTGTAGCATATCTCAAAAATCTTAAATGTTTATAATATATATCTGAACAAAGCTTATACCTATTAATATAATGATTACAGGGGAGTAACAAGTAACATATAATTGTAAGTATTTGCAAATTATCAAAAAAGTACTCAAAATTGAGATGAATAAATAATTTTGAATGAAAAATATGAAAAAAAATATTAATATTATAATTAAAGTTAGTCATTTATTTTTTTAAGAATAATACAATAAATATTAATATCAATAATTATAATAAATAAATAAATAAATAAATAAATTATAGACTTCTATTAATATAGAATTGTGTAGTACTTATTATGAATTGTAATAATATGCAGCTGCATATATTTTTATTAAAAAAGTAGCCAAAAAAAACTAACCGATACCATTCGAAGCCTTTTTCGAAATTTTTATCAAAAAAATGCACCTCAGGTCCAGGTGCTTTGATTGCAGGATTCAAACGAAGAAATTCTAATAGAGCACGAGTACCAGCTTTTTTAACACCAATAATAATTGCTTGAGGAAAATGTTTACGTACAGTAGAAGTATTACTTGTATTTTTTGCTACTGTTAGTCTTGACGGTAATAAACTTATTGTATATACATAATATGGAATAAAAATCACAAAAATGGATGTGATGAAAGGAAGAAATAAAATCGACATATTAGCATTGTATAAATCTGAAAAATAAAATAAATGATTTATTAAAGTAAAAGGAAAGAAATAGTGAAAAGTTGATTTAAAATGATCTAGCCTAATCAAATAAAACTATTAATATCACTTTTCATTTAATTAGCATAGCAGATGGAGTTGAAAATTAAGCTTTACACTGTCAGTTAGTAGCCTGCTGTTGTTGCTAGCGATATAAATGCTATGACTTGACTTAGCTTGACTTGATTTGACTTGATTTGATCTGATTTGATTTGACTTGATATGATTTGACATGACATGACATGACATGGCATGGCCTTACCTTATTTCATTTCATCTCATGTCATATATTTCTATAAATAAATAAATAAATAAATAAACAAATAAATAAATAAATATTTTTAAGTGCCCTTTTCAAGTAACTATGACTGAAATTAATGCTAGTGAGTCTGCTTGCATTTTGGGCGTTACCAAATCAAACTATTTGTTTCTCTTGAAAATAAATTCTAAAATTTAACCTTTTCCCTTTGCCACCCTTTTCATTTCTACCCCTCCCCTTCATTTACCATTTTCTATGCATACTTTTTCTTCTACACTTACTGTTGTTTTCAACAAACTGAGTAAGTACTGTATGTCTGCATATGTAATCCGACATTCTATCCCAATTTAATCTTCCATTCAAATAAGTATATCATTTTGTTTATTATAAATGAGTAATTTTTACACGATAAATAATATTACAAAACAATATTATAAGATCAATAAATACTCTGAAAAAATTCATGCAACTAAACTGATTATTATGATCAATAATGAAACACAAATTTGATTTTTACTCAATAATTAAGCACTAATTTTTTCATATAAAGTGAGCATGAAATACAGAATAACTCTATGATAAAAATATGATCACTTTAGCAGTGATAAAAACTGTCATTAATAAATTTGTTAGTGAGAAAAAGTATATTTCGACGTCGATTTCATATCAATCATTACTTAAGTAATGAAGATATAGCGCAACACTGCAAGAAAAGAGATCAGATTATGCTTTGGAGAAATTATGGAAAATAGTTTACACCTTCGCGTCCCAAAAATTATTATTAAGCATTAAGTCAATTAATATTGTAAAATCAAATGCAGAGCAAATTATCGTAACTAGCATTTAAAACTTTTTGAACAAGCATTAACTTTTTTATCTAACTTGCTTTAAAAAATTCATTCAAAATTTATGACATATGCAAATTTTTTAATATTATTCCTGAAAAAATAATTGAACTTTTCTAACAATAAGCTAATTTATAGTAAAATACAAGAGCAGGTGCAACCAAATAATAGCAATTTATCTGTTACCAAAGCAAAAACATCAAGCAAGCAATTAAAGTAAATAAAAAAAAAGATTTTCAACAAAAATTAGGAATGTTTGTAATTAATACTCAAAAAGGATTTTCGATTTGGTTTAAAAAAAATGTCTTGCAACAGTTAAATCAACTAATGATAGGAAAAGTATGATGATAAAAGTCAGCTTGAGAAGTTTATCTGAAATTCTTGCACACAATCTGTAACAGTAACATACAAATTGTACCAAACAAAATCTTTTCAATAAAAATCATTTTTGATTTTCATGTTATAACTTTATCAAACCATATAATCACTGATCAGATGATAAGTAAAATGATCTGATTATTGAAATTGTGCAACTTTTTAAAACGATCAACACGAGCTATTCATCAATAATTCGATAAATTATATTTATGAAATTTAATACTACAATTTTATGAATTTGGATGAAAAGATAGCTTTGCTTATTGCATATGCAATTTTCGTTTCCCAAATTAGGCTAAATAAAGTTTTCATTTATTACTTCTACTGATGCACTATTTCTATATATAGCATTTGGTGATAGCATTGTTGAAATTATAAGTTTTATTTTGATTTTTTAACCATAGATAAGAAGATTGCAAGAGAGTAGATGAGCATTTTTTTTCAATCTGTTCAAAATTTGAATGAAATCTATGACAGAAAATTGTTTAAGCTGCAAAACAAGCCACATTAAAGTGATGCAAGTTGAAATATGATCTCTCAATTTTCATAAATCTGTTGAGAGATTGTATCAAAAACAACCTCTCAAATAGGTAATTAATTGTATATTTGATACGATAGAGATTTAAATGAAGTATATTTCATCGAATTCACAAATTTTCATCGTAATCAATATTGATAGATTCAATATCTGATAAAAACGATATTGTTTGATATCACAAATAATCACAAAATATTAGCAATTGACTTATTTTTTTTCTAGTCTAACATTTAATGGTGCAAATGTCTTAAATTGCCACATTTATGATTATTTATTTTGTTTATAATTGTTTTTCAAAAAATGATAAAGCAGAAGGTCTAGTAAGTAAATTTTTCCAATTATTTTAAAACATACAAAAAAAAAAGATTAGTACTGGTAAGGTAATGAATTAGTAGTTGAAGAAAAGTAAACGGAATTTCCGTAAATAACAGTAATCGTTTAATTGCCTCTGGGTACAAACATTTATTTCCCCATTTTTTTTCTTGTCCTCGTCGGTTAAATCGGTATATGTAACTTTGATAAAGTATTTCTTGCAAAAATGTGGCATTCATTTTATGTTGAATTTTATGAGACTTAATTTAAATGTCTTTTGATACTGTGTAGTTTTCGTTTCTTATGAAGTTTACAGTGTAAAATCCTTTGTTATAAATAAGAGATTTACTTTATTATACGAAAAATGGAAATAAAATGAAATTGAACAATTTATAAAAAACAATTTCATAGTTTTAAGTAAGGGCAGTAAGGATATGAAATATAAAAGATTTGTACTAATTTTAGATATTGTAAATGTTACAAAACTACAAGTTAAATCAAGCAAAAGTACATTATTAATGATGTAAGGTTATTTTATAAGTTTGATTTTGAATATGTATTGAATTTAAATCAAATAGTCGGATGAATGTTCCATTTTACCATTTATCATACTCCTTCTTACATTCATATTTTTATTTTCATAAAAATTCTAGCAAGTAATCAGTTTATTTAAATGAACTAAGCTAATCAATCCTTGAATAGACTACTAACTTTGTTGAAAATGAAAGAAAGAAGAAATCACTTGTATGTTATTGTTCTGTCAAATTCTTTTCCAGTTTGTAAATTTCAAAAATTTGAATATATTTTAAGCAGACAACAATATTTTCCAATCATTGTATGTCTCAAAAATACTTCAAATTCTCAAACGAAACTTTTTCATATTGACAAAAATCCTAAATGATAAATAAAAATTAAACAGATATTAACTTCAAGTCGTAATATATTATAACAGAGTTTTGTCATGTAAAAATTATTCTGACAGTTTGTGTGAAAACTTAAAGTAATAAATATTAATTTATTAGAAAAAAAGCAAAAAAGATTAATTTTTTGAAGTAAAAAATTTATATAATAACTAATGTTAAGGTGCTAAACATTCAAATATCTATGCAAAATATTAGAGTAAAATGCAAAAAAAAAAAAAAAAAAAAAAAAAAAA
>UYYF01004486.1:33007-69763 GCA_900618365.1 Thelazia callipaeda
TGCAAAGTTAAAAAGAAAGAAAAGCTTTTAATTAAAGACTTTATACATATGCATGGATGTATTTATCATGTACATACGTGTGTATGTGTGTGTGCGTATGAATGCATGAAAAAGCAACTAATTCATTCCTCATCATCTTCATACAACGGTTTAATCAGTTAGCAGTGTAATTCAAGGACGAACAATCCAGCAACGGATCAGTTCACCATATGTGCCTTATTTCTTTGTGTCTTAAAATATTATTAACTTGTCATAACCAGCATTTCGTGCTGTCCACATGAAATGAATATATTATTACTTTTTTACTTCTCTATCTCCTTCTTCACCATTTAATCAACAGATTTAGCACTGATCAGAAAACTGAAAATGACATACAATAATTACTTATAATAAATATAAAAATTCATAAACTTTAAACTTTTTCTGCTTTTTGTTTAGTTTCATTTCGTATTCTTTTACCTTTTTTTTAACTTAATTTGCAAAAATTTAAATATGCTAATTTATTTTCATTTTATTTGAGGATTATTATTATTTTTTTGAAATGGCATTCACAAAATGCATCAATCCAAAAAAAAAAAGAATGAAATTTTTATGGATTATAATTATTAATAGAAAGAAAATTTTGATTGTTTAAGACATGATTCTGAGTAAAACATGTCATGGAATAATTATAATTATAATTATAATTATAACTTTAGTATTATCAAACTTTCTAAAAGCTTAAAATATGATTATTTTAGACTGATAATTCGATAATTTAAAAAAAAAAATCTTGTACAACACTGCTATTTGATTTCAAATTTAAATGAAGATATGTGGTAAATAATGCAAATATTATCTATAATTGAAAAAAGTTGTATTAAATTTTAATTTTAATAAATTGTGATCTAAAAAATTACAAAATTACTCATATAAGTTAAACTAAAGTCAAGTAGAGTAAAGTAAAATTAATTAAAGTAAATTTATGTTAAGTAAAGTAAGGTAAATTGAAGTAGAATATAACACCTTACTTCATTTGACCTTGACAATAGCAGAGGTAAGAAAAGTTGTGATGACAGTAATAGTAATTGCATGCCAAGTAGTGCTTTTTAATTCCATCATCATTCTTCTTTCTTTGGCAAACTTGATCACTTACTTATTCATTCATTCATTCATTTAATCATTCATTCAACGAGCTTTCTCCCACCAAAATTTATGTCTTTAAATGAGATACGTTGTCATCGATAAATACTTTTAAATGGCCAATAAAAACGGGTACATTGCGGTGTAGTGACATTGCAATCCTCACTTTACTTCCACTAAAATGTAATCAATCCATCAATTCTTCACACCTTCTGGAGGTCATACCGCGGGTTCATCTTTCCTATCATCACGAAATAAGAAGATTATCTCATCTTCTCAGTTGCTATTGCGTAGGAAGTAGGCAAAAAGTTGATAACGATCTAATATAAAATAAAGCAATCTGTCAACTAACAATATTAATGTCTTATTTGGTAGACTACATCAAATTCCTCATTAATCAGATTTGAAGTAATTACTTTCCAGAATTCATCAAAGTCTTCTAATTTTACATTGAAAAATATTGAATTTATTACTTAACTTAAATGTAGGAAAAAAATACATAAAACTGAAAACTTTGACTCTTAAACTATGCTGTCTGCATAGTATTAAAATAGCATGTGTGTTTTATAATTACTGACCTTCAGGAATAATATTAAAAGTCATCAGGTGAATGTACACAGCTGCAAAAACAATCATAATTGATGTCAACTATCAAAAATCTTAAATGCTGTTTGTTCTGATTTGTTATAAGTGTTGTCAAGCGTTTATTTTAGTTTATCAAATATCGACATTCAAATCCATACCTAATGTTCCATATACTTTGTTTTATAAAGTAAAGCAAAAATTTCAACAATGCATGCAAACAATGAAGATATATGCAAATTGCTTAATTTCTAAACAATAAGTAAGACTAACAAAAATTTAATTATATGCAAATTTTAACAAAAAAGAAAACAACCATAGCAAAAGTATCGTTGATAATCACAAAATATGCAAATTTAAAGCGTGTTATCACTGTACTTTTACACTTGCAGTTCGAATTATTGTAATTAACAACAATAAGATTCAAGGAGAAATCTTAATATTTGCTATTTTTAAATACAAGAAAAGAAACCGCGAAGTGTTTCTATTAGTGAAGTAGCAGAGCGGTGAAATGGTTGTAGAAAACAACAGCTTCATTTGCATAATAATTAAGTATTGACTTTGCAATTAAAGAATAGCTCATTTGAGAAGGCTTTCTTGCTGATACTTTGTGCAATAATCCCATGCACAGCTTGGTTAGGCCAAGTCTACTCTTGTTACTACCATTAGCTTGTGAGCTAGAAATCAACAAAGAGCAACCATATCAATACCACCTGCTCACCAATACTTCCAATAATAATGACTCTTCTTTTTAGCACTGAAAATGGTTTTATTTTCATGTAACTGAGGCGGAAATCATCATGCTTACAAAGACTATTGAACCTAATCAATTAATTAATTAATTGATCAATTAATTAATTAATCACTAATATGCATGCGCCATTTGCAATGAAAACTTAAAGTTCACTCACCTTAAACGGGGTGATACATAATATAAACAAGGGTCAATGCTTGTTAAATACCCAAATATACAAATTCAATGAGTTATTCTCTTACAAGACATCCTCTACAATGTGTTTTTCCTCTTTTTTCTAAAAAAGATCTTAGCAGTTTAGCCATAACAAACATCTGATCTCAATCAAAATGTTCAAAATTAATTCACTTTAGTACTCACTGCAAAGAACGTTAAAGATATGTATGCGTTACAGAGCATAACCTCATATTTTAGATAATTTCTGGATAAAAAATTGAAATTAAAAGTACTAACTTGTCTTTTTTTCCCTCCCAAATGTTGCTCGTGATGAATTAAACATTTATTTTATCACAACATTACATTTTAAAAATTGTGAAATGTAAAAGAAATTTTTGAATTTGCTAAACTTTTTTGTATGTAATTTAAGGTCATTTCAAGTAATATTTTCAATATTATTTTCAATATTACTTGAAAAAGCTAAATAAAAAAATCCAAAATAATTTCTTTTTTTTGCTTAAATGGAAAATTTGATATTTTACTCACAGAAAAGCAATCTGTAAAAATGGTTATCTTCTAAACTTACTATCTAACTTGACCCCATCTTCTTACCAAGTTCTTTCATTAACTGACATTTGCAATGACTTTATATTTGTTTTCAGGGATTTGTAATGAAAAAAATCAGTTTGTTGCAAAAAATTTAATTTGCAAGGCAGTAAAAAGCATTAACGTTTATATATATATATATATATATATAGTTTGTTGAAATTTAGCATTTAATTAGTAAAAGCAATTTACATCCACACCTTCACGTCTATTCATTTTTTGCTACTTAGACTTCCATTTATTCTCTTTGCATTACAATGATATGCTTTGCGACACTTTGATAAGTGTAGTTGCACTGTAAACATAACATTGCAATGAATCATGTACCTTTGATTTCGATTGATGAATGACATCTGTTTCGTTTTAACTGATATTTTGTGTTGAAAATTTTCACATTCGATTTATCACATTTCTGGTTATTTTTTAATGCTAACTTTGTATATTACATTTTAGTACCATTTTAGAACCGAAAAACTTTACCATAAATGATTGATTAATTATTCGTTTGACATTGATTCACTAAGCAATCACCAGTTCTGTGTAAAAAATGATACCTTAATCACACATAAGTATTTCTTGAGGAAAATAAAACATAAAATGTAACACATATTATCACTTAAAATATTAACTAACACGCAATCGCATATTAATTTACCGCACTCATCATACTAAAACATCTATCTTTACGAATGATGAAGTGGTTCAAGAGTGATTTTTTTTCTCCATATAAAGTAGTTATTGTTGATTATTGTAGATGTATCGTCCAGTTGGTGCTTACGAGAAAGACGTCTCTACAAGACTCATGAAGCCAACGTGTCCTGAAATTAGAATTAAGCAAGTGCTTAACTTAGTGGAAAACTGGAATCCGGCATGGGAATATGATGGCGATATTACTGTAAATTTTTATTATAACTGGATTTCCCACTTTTAAATACTATATTATAATTAAGCAATCTGCTTGTTATTTTTTCGTTTAAAAGCATTTGCACAATTATTTTTCGAGTACTGTTTTATTTCAAGGTGTTTGATGCTGGAATTGCACAGTATCTTTTGGTTGATGAACGATCCCATGATTTATTTTTTGCATCGCTGATACTAGGAAAATCTAGTATACGCTGTAAATTAGTTAGCACTGAGCCGAAAGATGTGCTGGATGAAGAAGCTAACAGTGTGTTCAGTTTGGTAAAATTTTTCTAATTCTACTTTAAGTACTTTGACAGCTTACTTTGTTCGTGATATGAGGATTAATTCAAGATTTCTTCAGATGTAATTTATTGTGTTCTATTTTGTATTTTATGTGCAAAAAAAACCTTACATTCATTGTTGCAGTTGTAAAGTTTTTCTGTTAGTTAGAAATATCTCATTTGGAGTAGGAAGATAAAAAAATTACTAAAATCCGATTATTTCTAAATATCATTTGTTATGGCATTGTTTTAGATTGGTGAAAATGAAACTGCTGAGGAAGAACGCAAAAAAATTGACTATTTAAAAAGTGTTCTAAGTCGTAAAGGTTATCGGTTCACAAGTGAATAAAAATTGTTCCAAAAATACTTGTTATCTAAAACGTGGAAGTCTGCTCTCTTAATTTTTTGATGAAAAAATTCTCTGAAGTTTCGTTAATTTACGCACGTTTTCGTACGGTTTATTATGATTTGAAATACCATGCAGACCTCTACCTTAACTCGTTCATCAGGTTTCTAAACACCTGGGTTTCTTTCTGCGTAGGAAAAGCGCTTGATGTTGTGATATTCTTATTTTCTGCTACCAATTCTTCGTGTATATTTTCATTATGTTCAGTATTTTTCACAGATTATATTTCTGCTGTCAGTATTGAAGTTTCTTTACTTTCCGCTTAAGTTGCTTTTTCTGCCGTCTAATGAGTACTGCTGTATTAGAGAAAGGTTCTCAAATGATTACAAATCTTCTCTTTCTTCACTTCTGCATGAAGATTGAAATAGGATTTATAGAAAAAGAAACCTCACTAAATCTAATCATAATTTATGCTGAATCAAAGTTATCTGAGGATGTGCTTATTCTAATCTCTTTTAGATCACTAAGAAAAGCAGATGAGGCATGGTATCTAACATGTAATTATGGTGTATTTTGTCTTCTAATCCTTTTTTACTATCCAAACTATTGTCAACCTTATTCTTTCTCTTCAGTTTTTCCGTGAATAATTTGGCTGAAACTTTTCAATATGCTCATACCATTGTGTAATTATCTTTTGGTACCAGTCGTGTCCTTCTCTTTTTTTTGTATTTTCATTGTTTTTTCCAGTCATTGTGCTCATTTATGTCTTCGCCATGATTAATATGTTCATATATCATCACTCAAAAAGTTCAATGTTTTTGTGTTTAAGATTATTCAAAATAATTATTACGACATTTTCTTATCTATTAAACTACGTCTTTCATGTATTGCTAGTTATTACAACATTTTCTTATCTATTAAATTATGTCTTTCATGTATTGCTAGTACGTCGATTGTCGATAGCTTAGGTATGAAATACATTAGACGAACAAGTATTTGTGTGCAGTAGTTTTAGTAAATTAATTGAAAAATATTCTGTGAAGAAGTTTTTCATAGAAAGTGAATTGCTTCTCTTTATTATCTCAAATAGCAATATATGTTGCAGAATTTTTGTACATTTTTATCAATTGCGCCATTAATGCTTAATTTGAAATTATCGCTAATTGAAAAAACAATTGCTTATTTGCAAACAGATCATTTTCTCAGAAAAGACAATCAAGTGAATTTGTAATTGCTCAGATCATCAGATTTTCACACTTCACAATTGAATACATAACATGCGTTATACCTCTCCATTCCTGTGCGGCAAAAGTCTTGTTACCATTGAATTGCATGAGAGCATACGGTTGGAATATCAATATAATTAGTGATATTTCCACTCGGGTAATATCAGTGATATTGCGATGCTACCATCCATCCGTTTATAAAGTTACTTCGCACGCCTGTACCGGAAATCGATCAGGTTGTGAGGTATTTTCTAATTTTCTTTCATCCATTTGATGCTGTCGAGAATGTCCATCAGATGATTGCCAATTACAGTCACTTCTACTACGTCCATAAACTGAACTAGTTATAATGCTCGCTGAACCACTACTACTAAGTGATCTATCTAGAAAAAATTACATTTAATTTATTATTCATGTCATTTTCCTTTTATATTCTAAATTACTGACTGTTATCTCTGGTTCTGAAATATCCGTTATTTATATATCTGCTCTAAGCTGATAAAATATTAACCAAACCATGTAGTGACAAGGAAAGAATTGCTTTAAAAAAAACATTAATCCTAACTGCTGTTCTAAACCATACTTAAGCAAGTACTGCAACAATCAAACCATCGCAAATATCCAATATTATTTGATTCCGGCAAATCCTGGGATGTCGATAAACTGAGAGGAATTGTTTTGAGATTATTGTTAGATGCGATATCTTTTTCCGTCAGTTCTCTTTCCTGTAGAATACTTCATCAGCATAAAAATATCATTTTACATATATATGCAAGCGAATATACTATTCAAGTATTACTGACATCTAGTTTTGTAATATTTTGTTTGTTTGGTTACAGTTTTATCATTTTGTTGTTTACAGTTTAAAAATCCCTCAACCACTGATTCTATCCGAGTTCCAGCAGGCAAATGATAATTTATCAGAGTAAATAAAAAGGAAAAAGCGTTTTTTCCTTCTTTTTTTTAGCTGAAAATTCTGCTATTTTGTTATTTAGCAATGAATGAGCATGAATTTGCATTTAATTTGTTATGTGACTTTTTAGCAACGTTGTAAAGCAAAAAGAAAGAGGAAAAAGCATTAGAAACTAGACTATAATTACTAAATGTTAAAATTGTTATGGATTTATCGTTTAGCAAAAGCTTTGCTTACGCTCTCTAATCTTTAATCAATTGAAGGAAGGCACTTTCTGAATTTTATCGAGCATAACAAATCTTTTAACCAAAGAGTATATGTGCTTTGCTTACTTTGCTCACTATTACAACAAATTTTTGAAAATAAATCTCCCAAATATCCATTTTTATAACATTTGAAAAAAATTTGCTTCGACGAATCTTTCACGTAGAATAAAACTATCAGGCATTTTCATGTTACCTGCATTTTTAATAAATGTGTTAGGAGAAAAAAAAGAGAAGTTAATTACAGTAGCTTTTTCCAAGCACTGTAATAAATGTCGATGTTGAATTTCAAAAATATCTTCATCTTTCAATGAATCAACACTTAGTGAGCCTTGTTCAAATGCTTGCATCCTTGCTTCATGTGCTTTTTTCTTGCTATACAAAGCTTGCCCGCTAGCATTTTTTACAATTCTAATACGAGTTAATCGAGCTTTCTGAAATTAAAACAATCATTCTATGAGATAATACGAATACATATCAATAAACAAATAATTGTCTAACAAAAATAAAATAAATACAGCTTCATTATATTCATTTTATTCATAAAATTAGCTTACCTTTTGAGCTCTTCTTTTATCAGCACGTTGGTTTTGATGATATATTCGAGAAAAATTACTAACAATTACCTGTAATATAATTTAAAAACCAAATGCATTGTAAATACTTACAAATAAGTAATTAATTTTGTAATTTAAAAATTGACACTGTTTTCATCAAATGAAAGGGATGAAAAATTTATGCATAAAATGATTAATTGCAATAAATAAAAAATTTACTGGAACCGGAAGAGCGATTACCAAAACACCACTAAGAGAACAAACACCACCAACAATTTTACCCATGATTGTAGCAGGTACCATATCACCATAACCAAGTGTTGTCATCTATGAATTTTAGAAAATCAAAAAGTTTGTATTACTGACAGAAATTTACATTGTAGATACAACACAATAGTATGCAATTCCAGAAGATTTCTACAAGTTATATATTTTTTTAAAGAAAAATGAACCAGAATATGAATAATTAATAAATGTATCCTTAAAAATAATCTTTGGTTATTTAAGCATTGAACAGTGTTTGAAAGTTCTCAAAAAAAAGAATAGAACATAAATCTTAAATAAGACCACTCACAATTGCTAATTCATGATTTGAATTTTAAATTCATATTTCGAATGCAATTTTTTCGATAATGAATTGAAATCTTAAAAGTTTATCATGATGAAGGTTCGTTGATTAAAATTTTGATGAAGAAATCAATAAGCTATGAGTTTTCAATGTCATTTCTTTCAGCACTTTTTTAACTTTATTCGTTTACTATAAGCTCATTTATCTTTTTCACGCTGTTTGACAGACATTCACAGATTCACAGTCGAATCCTTTTTTTTGAGAAAGAAATGAAGTACATTTTTGTGAGTGATATTTTATATATTTGTAGATCATGTGCAGCAGCAGGTCGGAGGTTAATCCCCTTTTCTGTCTTTTTGATTCTCGCGTTTGATCATGTTCCGGCACTCTCGCTGTAATTGACTAGTAATCTGTTCTGCTGGTTTCAGTACACTGATCGAGTGCTTTCCCAATGACTTTCACGGAGCTTTCTTCAACAACCTTACCTGTTTTCCATTTGTTTTCATTTATGATTCCAGGCTGGGCTTTCTTCCGTTTCTCCTCTATTTTCTATTTTCCTGCTTCATGATGCGATCGACTGACTAGTAGCTTAACAGCTCGACAACTTGGTAAAGCCGTGTATTTTATATATGTATATTATATATCAAATCAGTATCACACGGAGGTTATTCTTTTTTTCATTATTAATTCAGGCGCTAGATGGTATTTGGCATTCTCGTTGCACTCGCCCCGCACTCAGTTTTGCTGTGCTGATCTCCGCTGCTTCATTCTAGTCGAATCCACGGCGCTGATCGAATGAGCTGCTTTTAAAGCACTACCAATTGAATGTACGTTTCGACGAGACCAGATACACTGATTGCCTTTGCTTAATGCTTATCTAAGTTCGTCGTTATATCCCCCCAAGTCATCACATACGGAATTATTTCATCTTTGCGCCGAGTTTATTAGCAATTCATCTCTGCCCCGAGTTTATTAGCCAGTAAATCATACTTTCCCTTCTTCTCGGTCTCGACTGCTATCAACTTGTCAGGATCAGTGATTTCAACCTCTATCAGGAGTACTTCGTGCGCTTCTTTTCGTGGACCAGCATGTCCGGTCGACCCGCCTCTATTCTTATTCGTGTATTGACTCTAATTTCTACGTTCTTATTACCGACGATCTCCTGGACAGAAAGACTCCACATGCGTGGACTATACTTTTTGCAGTCCTAAACGGATACATCGCAGAACTTCATTGTGTCTTCTAGTATAATCGTGATATAACATTTTCTTGCACTGCGTTGCTAGATGGTCCACCGTCTTCACACGTTGCCTACAATGTGAGCACATACTTTTCGCAGCTCCAAGCATATTTCTGTCCTTAAAGATAACAGCATCGTGCTTCATCCTGTGGGGTTATATTTCCGAATCGTAACCACATTGATGAATCTGACATTGAGGCTAGCTCATTATTGCATATTTATGCCAAAATTAATGAAATTAAGGAATAAAAGTCAAATTTTTGAAATGAAAAAAAGTTATTTGAAAAAAATTTACTTACAGTGACAATTGTGTACCAAAATGCAGCAGGTATTGATGTGAATCTAGTATCGACAACTTTTTTTTCTGCATAATACATAACTGTTGCAAAAATAATTATTGCCATGGCAAGTGAGAATACTAAAAAGCCAAGCTCGCTAGCACATGATTTTAACGTGTAACCAAGTATGCGTAAACCCTGAGAGTGACGAGAAAATTTAAATATCCGAAATACACGCTGAAATAAACTATGTTAAATTTTAAAGGTAATCATAAAACTGGCTGGTTGATTATGAACATATTAGTATATAACTAATGCAAAATTTTCAGTTTACTTTTACAAAAATGACAGGAAAATTTTTTATACAAACTTTTTTGAAATATAGCTGATTTTCACATTCATTTCAATTTTCTCCGATGATCAAAAACCATGCACCCGTTAATATATCTTCAAAATGTTTAGCCATCATTTTAAAATATTTTTGTTTATTTTTTTCCATGAAAACAATTGAAAGTAGTTAAGCTGTCACTAATTATTTTAAAAAATTAGCAAAAATTGAGATGTCAAAAAAATTTTGCAAATTCTTGTTGGTTATTTTAGAAATCTCTTGCAAAATATTTTTCATTTCAAACATAATCCATGTTTTTTAATCAAAAAAAAAAAATCTTTCTTATTAAAATTAAATGAATTTTTGTTTTGGTACTTACTTTACAAAAAAATAAAACTTAACTGACAAATGAGTTCATAGTTGCTGAGAGTTTACACTAATGTTTATTTTTTGTTGGATGCAAAAACAAAAAAACAAAAAAATTTTTTTTTCAAAAAATGTGTCAACTTATTTGCTTATAAAATAATATATAAAAAATAAAATGCGAAAATTTAAACTTACAAAGACACGTAAAGTGACGAATGCACCTGAAACATCCTTCTTGTTCGTAAAACCCAAGCCCACGTAATATGGCAAAATAGCAATAACGTCAATAACGCTCATTATTGAGTGCAAAAATTTACACCTATCAGGAGCAGCAAATAATCGTAATAAATATTCCACTGTGAAAATGATTACACATGCAGTGTCCAGTACAAAAAACTGAAATAAATAGAAATTTATTAGAAAGTTTGCACAAACTTGCTAAAAAAGTTACTTAATTTTTTTATAGTTTTAACAAAATCATACACTAGTTGTTTCGGTATCATGATCAAATTTAACGTCAAGAAGTTTTTCTATATCTCCCTGACATTAAAAATTAGCAAACTTATACTGACAAAAAATAATACTTGCAATTATTGAACTCAAATAAACAATGCTTGCTTTTTTTGCTTTTCGTGAGAAAAAAAGCAAATAAAGTGTAAACTTTAATAATCGGTCATGTTTTGTTAGTTCTATTTCTTTTTCAAATATGTGCATCTTTTATAACCAACCATTAAGCTCTTTCAACAGCAAAAATATTCATTTTTAAAAAATTTCAGCATTGATACTTAAAATATTTATTGCTAACAAATGTAGTTATGTTATCGATTTTGAATATAAAAGTATGAAAATTCAATCTCTATTGTAATTTTAGATAAATTAGAAATAGAGCATAAGAGATTTGTGAGTTTTACGGTAAAATAACATACTGTAACAACTTTTTGTACATAATTTTTTTTGTTAACAAAGTTTGCATTATTTAAAATTAGATGAGTATGTTTATTTTCATTGCAACAGCTGAAGGAGGAAAAAAAATCTTAAACATCTTTACAATATGTCACCGGAAACTTACTAAAGATGTAGCTTTCAATGAAAATAATTAATCAGTGTTTTAATATTCATTCTTCTTTTATTGCCTTTAATATTTTATTAGAAATAAGCAAGAATAAAATGCAATTTAGCAAAAAATTAAAACAGATAAAAAGAGAAATAATTTAAGAAAAGCAAAATTGATCCTTTGATGAAAAAGTATATGACCATTACAAAGCTAATAATTTTAGTTTTTTTATGCTTCACTGAACAAAGTTATTTTTTCTGTTATGAGACTAAATTGAAAAACTTGAATAATACTTTATTCAAGTTTATTAATTTTTGCAAAAAATAAGAAATAAAAATGAATAAAAAATGAATTGCTGCTGAAAATAAACGAAAGACGAAATACTAACAAAGTTTGCTTTTATTTAGTGATAAAAAAAAAATAATAGCGTAATATTTAAAGTTTGAATAAATCAATCGGAAAATCAAATTTTGCTAAAATTTAAAATAAATCAAAAATAATGCAGGAAGTAAATAGTTTGATTGAGGAAGGAAGTAAGCTGCGATTCTTTTAACCTTTTCAAGTACATATATACTAGTCATTATTTCAAAAAATGAAAACTTGTACTTGAACAAAGCACATCATTATATCAACTTTATATTACTACAATTATATTTTTTTGTCTTCTGAGCAAATTTTCTCTATTCAAATTATCACTTTTAAATATTTAAAAAATTTTTATCAGAATTAAATAACGAGTAATGAAAAGCATAGAATAAGTGAAATAACGTATATCAATTGATTTTTAACTCTAAAAAAATAAGTAATTAATAGAAATCTGTGTATTACTGACTTTAATAATGACAATATTAAAACTTTTAATCAGTAAATAGATTTATATTTCTATAATATACATGTTTTTGAAAAATTTCATCTCAAAACTTTAGCATACAAGCATAGAATGAAACAATTTTACGTTTTAATTCTTATTTAAAACTTGATAAGCCTGAACTTAAAATAAGGTTTTTTTTTTTGAAAAAAAAATAAATAAATAATGCCTATTGATCTAATTCAAGAATTAAAATTTTGAATGAAAATAATAAGTTTCAGAAAAATAATTTTGTAATTTTTAGCAATATAATAAAAAGCATGCCTGCCGTTCATAAAGATCTCCACAAGAAATACTTGTATCATCAAGCATATATTTGCATGGCACTGTTTCAATAATATTGCACAAAACTGATACGGCAATAAAAAAGCCGGTAACATGATAAAAAACAAGTGCCACAGAAGATGTATGAGGACTTTCAAATGCTTCCCACATTTTTTGCTTAAATTACAAAAATAAAGATTTAAAATCAGTTTTTCTTTTATTATTTTTCAATAAAATTCAAAATTCTAATTAAAAACTTGTAAAAAAAATCATTTTTGGACTTTGTGAAATTTATAAAAATTTGTCAACTTTAAAAATATTTATAAAAAAAAAAAGAAAAATAGTGTAATATGATTTTATTTATTTCACTCATATGCTAAGGTAAATAGCAAAAAGAAAAATGCTTAATAAAACTTACACGCACTGATAATTTTTCTTTATGCTTTTCAGTTATTTCAAAGCGTTCTTCTAATAATTTTTCCTGATATTCTCGCTTTTTATCTTTATAATCCTCATAACAGCAATCGCTGATTAAATCAGGCATAATTCCAAAAAATGAAAGCTCTTCATCATAGGCAACAAGGCACTCGTGTTTTGGATACTAAAAGTTTGAAAAGTTTATAATGATATTTTCAATTTACTTGAATTAATCATTATTAACAAGAATGAAGATTATAATCAGATGAAGCAAAAAAAAAATAACAAAAAAGTCAATTACAATATGTTTATCACAAAGTTTTATAAATTCTGTGCCATTATAATATATAGATGACATAAATCAACAAAATGAAGAACTAAACTTACATGCAGTTTGCCCGTTCGATAAAACGTGAGAATATGACGGAAAATATCCGGATCTCGATCAAAAAAATACTCTGATGTTTCTTCATCATAGAAAAATTCTTTTTCGTTTGAACCAAGTAAAGTTTCTGGAAATTTTTCTAGCGTATTTCTCCATGTTTCAAACCGACGACCCGATATATTAATTGAGATTTTTTCATCAGAAACATGATCTACGGCTAAATCTTTAGCCTAGAATAAAAAAATATATAATTAGTATATTTTAGATTTTGCAAATCTTGACCACAATAATGAATTGCTAGGTATAAAAATTTTTAACAACATTCAAGTTTACTTTAAAAAATAAAGAATAATAAGAAAAGAAACAGTAAAAAATAGCTTACAAAATTTGTTGTCAGAAACAATAAACAGCATTTAATTTTTTCTATATAATTTAAGTTTAAAAAACTTTTTGCTTGTAAATTTTGCACAATTAAGCATATTCATTCAAATTCTTGTATGAAATTTAAAGTACCACTTTTTAACAGTATATAAATGCAAGAAAAATCTTCACTTGTATGGCAATAGGAGCAGCAGGCATTGGTTGCCGTGAGATTGGTACCCAACCAATTGCGGCAGCTCGCGCAAATGGTAACCATGCTGCTACAGAAGCCATCTATAACTGCATTAGCCTATCTTTCGCTACTTTTTGAAATTAAGACTTATATATTAGTAAACTACTAAACTTTGTGATATATTTGAGAAGCACTAATAATAATAAATACTACTACTTCTAATAATAATCAATATTAATAATTAAATAACAAATTAATTTTTAACAACTGATTGCTCGTATTTTATATAAATAACTGCCATTTTCATAAGCTTTTAATGTAAATAACACATTATAATAACACGGCTTTTTTGGCAACTAGAGAAAGCTCATCCTTAGAGCACTATTGTATCACTACTGATATCTTGAAAGTTTGGGATAAGAGATATGAAATTTTTTGCTAGCACGACATCTTGTACCAGATGGAAATAGTTTATCCATTTACGCAATTCAACAAAGCCGGAAATTCCTGCTGCCAAATGCAGGTTTTCTCTTACCCTTCCTTACTCGCTCAAATCTGACAAAGAAAAAATCTAAAAAAAACTTAAAAAGAAAAAGTCAAAAAATGGAATATTGAAGTAACTAAAGAAGGAGAAAGCATTTGCACTTAAGCAAATGACACTAATAAAGTACTGCAACTGTGCAAGAAGTAGCACGTCAAAAAGCATTCCCGAGAAATTTGTTTGTAAAATGTGTGTAAATCGCTTACATATCTTCAATGAACTAAATCTTTTAGAAAATTTTATTCAGTTAAGGTTGTTCGTGTCAATATTTGGGATTCTTTCCTAGATCAATATGAATTTTGAGGCAAAACAAAAAATTTCCATCATAAAAAGTGCTAATTCATTTTTTATTCATGTAAAAAGAAAATATAATTATGTATAGTCAGTATGAAATTACTTTGTTTAGAATAATTTTGGGTATATTTAAAGTAAATTGCTCAGTAGAGAATAAAAAAGGCATGAAGAATCAGTAAACTTTGCAGAAATTAAATTCATAGAAAGGGATTAATTTTTAATAGAATAACAATTATTTTCTCAGCTTGTTTAAGAGATTAAATTTTTTAAAAGTGTTCAAATTCTTTTTTTCTTTGTTTTTTTTTTAATGCAAAATGAGTGTCATAAGGCAAAAAATAAATTCAAAGTAGAAAGTGGCAAAGTTTTTATCTAAAAATGTTGTGATGTATTTAAATTTAACAAATATAACAATGATATCATCAAAATTCCAGTACTTTTTATTTTTCTGTTAGCAATTTTTAAGCTAGTTTTTTATGAAATAAGCAAAGAATAAATTTGTAAAAAGCATGTTTAATTTATCGCTAGACATTGAACAGATGCAATCAGTGAAATTTGACATAAAAGTATGCAAAATTATTTATAAGATCTAAATTGTACAACAAATGAAACAAAAAATCAATGCTTTCAACTTTTATTGAACTGATTTCAAGAATATGAATCCAACAAACTAGTTAGGCACTTCAACAAACCAACTGATAACCAACAAACTAGTTAGGCACTTCAACAATTTAATTCAATACCAAATATTTATATCATATCACTTGAGTGATAATAACCCAAACTTTATATCATTTGAGTAATAAAAAATTCCAACATATTAGTTAGACATTTCACTTAATATTGTGGCTAAAGTTTTTATGCTCCTTATTGATAATATCACTGAAGTAATAAACAAAGTATGAGGGAAATTCAAAATATGAAATATTCTTTTTATGATAAAATTACTTAGGGAAAAAATAACAAAAATTATGAATAATAACAAAATATAACTAGTAAGAGGTAAGTCATAACAAAATATAACTAGTAAGAGGTAAGTATGCTAACAAACAACAAGTAACAACAAATATTAAAGTAACAATTAAAAAGTACTTCTATCAATACTGATTTGTCTAATTTTCGATTTCAATAAAGTTGGCATTAAATTCATCAAATCTTGACGAAGAAATTTTTATATAAAAAGTGAATTTGAAAGACTTACATCCAAGCACCTCAGCTATAAGCAAAAATACTTGTGAGAAACTAAAAGTGAAAACAAAGTGCATCTGCTCCAATTGTATCACATTTATAAATATTGGTAACTCTTAGCAAGAATCTTTGTTAATATGAAATATCATGTTTAAAACGAAAAATAAATCTTAAAAACCAAAGAATATAAAGCATTTCTTCTTCTAATTCAAAAATTTCATTTCCAGATAAGAACTCGTTTTTTCCAACACTGTTGTCATTGTAAAATAGCAATGAGCATACATAATGATTTAAATAAAATAATAATTCATCAATGGACAAATAATTGCAATTCATATTCATGATTACAATTATCTCTCCAATATATGACATATACGATACTGACAGTTGTAATTAATGATAATAAAATAAACTTTATAGTGCATCACCGGTGTTTTCATCATGGCTTCATCAATTCATTGCTACATTATTTTCCATGGCAGTATTCCATTTCCTATTAAAATTTCTGCAACAAAAGTTTTTAACAATATCAGATTATTTTTTATATTTCTTGGGAAACTTTCATTTTTTAGTATCAAAATTATTGATATGCAGAATATTTACGAGATTTTAAAAAAATCGAAGCATTCGTAGCGAATACTAGCATGTACTGAGTTGCCTCAGTATTTATGACTGAAATACCGATTTCAGGTTTTTTTCCATTTCAAAAGCATGTGAAGTAATTTAATAACAATAATAATGATGAATAAATAAATAAAGAAAAGAATAAAAAGTATATTAATAATATTGATACTAATAATTATATAAACAGATGTCGTATAACACTGTAAACTAGCTATTCAAACATCCACTAGCATGCTATGACAATGCAGCAGCGCAATCAAAATTTAATACGATACTATTACTGTGGAATAAAAAGATTAAGATGATGTGTGCAGATTTGAGATTATTATTTATCAAATACTTGCTTGATATGATATGAATCTGTGAAAGCTACTCAAAACGTTTTCATTTTGCAAACTTTGTCATAACACCTTTCATTTTCTTTCTTTTTTCATCTTTTAATCAGTTTTAAAAATTCATGAAGATTCTTTTTTGCATTGGGAAAAAATCTTTTTAGAATTTCTGTGTTTGCGTAATTTGATCTGAAAATAAGTTTAATCCACAAATTTAGATTATTCACATCAGTATTTTAGCTAATATGTGCTTAATTTGTCAAATTTTGATTCATTTTGCGTCCATCAGATATTGATAAGTTTTATTTTTAAGCAGTATTTTTATAGTAGAACTTTGAGAAATAACTTCATTTCTACTAAGGAAACATATTACCAATTAAATTCGAATAACAACAATTTATTCTATTCTCAAACTGAAACAATTATGACAAACAAATTATGAAGTTGAGTGACGTCAAATGAAGCGCAATATGAGAAAAATTGCAAATTGAAAAATTGAAGCCTATCAATGATTCTTCACATCTTACGATTAATTTTTTTAATCTATCATATATTAAAATTTTTCCTACTTGAAAAATTGTTTTTTCCTTATAACTAATAAAAAATCTGATTTTTTCACGATCGTAGTGGAAGAAACAGGAAAAGAGATAATTGATAGGCAAAAATTTTATGTAAGAAATAATCCTCTATCTGTAATACTGACAGATCAGCATAGTAACAAAGCTTATAATGTATTTTTACTATCCTAATTAACAAAAGTTACTAAAAATCATTAGTTATCCAAAAAAAATTTAAAAATTCGCCACTTTCTTGTGTTATAATAATAAGTGATTATGCTTACGATTTTACACTCTTTAACAATTCAAGGCAATTTGTATCAAATGACGACTGCTCGCAATGCGAATATTTTCATCAGATGTCAGTTATAACTTTAGTATTTTTGCTAAAGAGCTTTAATTGTCAAAAAAGTGCAAAGTTGTAAAAAATTAGATTAAAGAAAGAAGTCGATGAAGTGGCAGAAGACGTCGTAAAATTAGATGCGAATCAAAAGAGATGAAGGTAAACTAGTACTTCCATATTCCCAAAATAATTGTGCTTTCTTCTATTTCGAGATTTCATTTCTTTTTCATTTTTACAAGTTTTGGCCATTTTAACATAACAGTAAGTTTGTACTGATTGTAGATGAAAAAGGATAACAATTAAGCGAGAGAGAATTGCGTAGTGTTAGAAGATTAAACGTTAATTGAAAATTTGTTGTCAAAATATGCAAATATTTTTTTGTGATTAATTCAAACCTTGGTCATCTAACAAAGTAACCTAAAAAGTATTAACATTGTTTTGTAGTAATAGGGAAACAATTTGAAGATAGAGGAAAAAAAATTCAAAGATAAGTAACAAAAATTTACCATAATGACTTGTAATGCTTAGTACATATTTATAGGTAGTATTCACACTAGCAAAAATATCAACCATAATTTCTAAATTATCAAAAAGTTCCTTTTGCGTCTTTGTTAGATAAGCAAATAAAGTTTATTTGATCTGATCATGGTAGAAGTATTTGCATTGTTTCACTAAGTGTAAAATAATGATTTTCAGTTTCATTTCAGGATTGTGACAAAAGTAATAATTTCTCAACAGTATCCTCAAAAATGCGATATTAGCTGCTTGATTTTCAGTTCAACTATGTTAATAGTGTTAATAGTAAACTTACGGAAGTTGTGAAATGAGCAAACAATGTTATCAGTAATAATATTGTCACTATAATTATTGACTATTACAACCATTCTTGATATTATTAATAATAGCAGTGATACTAATAGCAGTAATACAATGAAAGTAATAATAATGATAATAATAATATTGATGATAATATAGATAATGTTGACTGTAATCAGAGATGATGTAATAAGTTATACAGTAAAAATATAGCAGTGATATGCAAGAGTATGTGTATGTTTCGTATAATCTGTGGCTAATTATTCAATTTATTAGCAAACTAATTGAGTGAATAACTAAATCAAGTACTAAGAGGAAAGAAGGAGTGCGTGAGAGCTTATCTATTTGTTATCAGTGATAGATGTAAAGAATTGATAAGAAATTGCTTCCTCTAAAGCTTTTCTGCTTGCCCCACTCACTCAGTGTATGCTCACAACATTCGTTGTTATTACTGCATACTAATGCTCTCTAATGATGATAATACCAATAGTAATGGTAATGTATTATGATGATATTTAACAGCAAACTTCTCATTCATCCTAGCCGCTATTATTATTACTATTTCTACTGCTATTATTATTATTCATTATTATTATTATTATTATTATTATTATTATTATTATTATTATTACCATTATTATTGTCACTATTATGAAGTACAAAAAGAGAGTGAACGATCAACAATTATTAAGCTAGGTTTGCTTTTCACATACTCACTCCTATATCCAACTGGCCTTAAAGCATTCGTAATATCAGCGCTTCATTGATCGCATCTTTGTCTTCATATAAAGGGATTTTCGAATATTTTTATCTCCCTAGTCTGTCTGACTAAAGTTTTATTTTTCTGAGCTTAGCTTAGTCTCTCCTTTAATTCGTATTATTAATACAAATACTAGTACTGTACTGAAGCTCTTACAGCTACAAACATGCTCTCAATCCATATAATTTTACGTGTTGACAGTACTCTGCAAACCATACGACACTGCGAACCCTACAATTAGAAGTATAAGAAATGAAAATTTTTCAAATTTTCTTTCACTTTAAGCTAGAAGGATGATTATTTAATATTCACTTCTGTGCATTTCAAATGTTATGTCTCTAATACCCTAATTATATCAATAATACTCCTAAGCAAACAGTAAGTATAATACATAATAACTGAAACAAATTTCTGGCACACACAGTGGTACTTTTTATAAAACTAAACGCATTAGCGAGCCAGTCATCATACCCATGATTTAAACTTGCTAGACTACATCTGGAGATAATTAGCTTGAAATAGTGCTAATCACGTCAACGTCAACTAGAAACAACATTAAAGGCTTTTTTCAGTAAAAATGTCTTAAACTAGTCCCTGACTGCATATTATGATACTTTATTTGGCAGCATATATTACTGGGTATAAAATTTAAATTGCTCTACAGAAATTTGTGAGAAAACGCTATACCCAAGTGCTCTACAACAATATCGCAATTATAATGATTATAAATTTTGCATAAAAAGCTATCTTACCTTCTGCATATTTATTATTCTTGATAAAATAAATGAATAAAAAAAAAGGTTCTGGCAAAATTTTATGGAGAAAAATAGATCAAAAAACAAAACAGATTAAGTAATTTCTTCAACAAAATATTATTAGTGCAAAATATGTAACACGAGAATTGATTTGTATTTGAAAAAAACTAACGTCATAAAGTTGAGCATTGAGAGTACCGATTACTTCGATATCACTTTTTATCCAAAAACTCTCTGAAATTTTCATATTTCAGTCAAATGAATTAAAAAACTTTTGCTATTCAAATTAGAGGCATATTATTAATTATTAATAATAAAGGTTTACGAAAAAAGGAATCTGCAACTGCTTCTTAACAGAAAATTAAAGTCAAACATTTTAGACATTCTACTTATCAAAATGCAAAAAGGTCTACAGCAGTAGATTTGAGGGCTGAAATTTAAGATCAGTGATAAAAAAATGAGGGTAAGTTATAATTACCGTTTTTGTAACAAAAATTACAAATCAGAACATGATAAAATATTAAGTCATTGAAACTAATAAACTAAATTTTGATGCATTCAATCAATTTTGAAAATTTTACTCATTCAGGAAAAAATAAATGTATGCATTTGCAAGCCTATCATTGAAACTAGTCTGATTATGTACGACGCTGATCTCATTATCATTACATTTCAACCACTTTTCTCTCAATTGTGATCGAACATCGCACACATAATGACCTTAAAAAAAACTATCATTAATCAATGCAAATCTTGAAGTAACAAAGAAAAAATTAATTAATTCACCAAGCATAATTGAAAATTAAAAAGCAATGCACCTTTCATTTAGAATAAAATCTCCTTTTTTATTTATAGCCGGAAAAAAGATTAAATTACTGACTAACAAAGCAAACTTTCTCTCAAAATATGTTTGAGATCTGCAAAGAAAATATTTTCTTACCTCCATCCGTACGATCTCCAATGTGAGTGAGAAAAGATATAAGTACGAAAGATGGTGAACTGGTATCCTGAAAAAATAATGATTTATAAAATATTATTTTATCAGCATTTTATCTGCTAATATTTTTATCAGCATTAACCAATTATTTTTGCCTTCATTATCTCATAACAATAATCCTTTTGAGTTAATAATCAAGTAAATCGCTCTGCACTAAAATTATTTTGAGCCTTCAATATAAGCAAAAAGTTTAGAAAGCCATTAAATATTTGAGAAATAAACATGCCAATTTCGTTATAGTTCATGAAATATGCTACAATTATGACAACAGCCGCTCCTTGTTTTGTATATGAAAATAATAGTCAGGTCATGCATGGTTTTTTGTTTATTAAATCACATTTTCAACAATTCAAGCAAAAATTTACTGTTTGCGAAGATGGGTTTGCAGTTTTGTCTTCCACTTCGCGCAGCAGACTTCTGGCACTACTGACGATTTTTGAGTCACCATCATTTTCGCAAACATAGATATTGCTCGCAGAATTTAAGTTACCACTATTCTGGCATACGCCAATAACATCAGTTTGAGAGTCAGAATATAACAGCCTAACTTTACTTACGATTTCATCCTGAACCAACCAATAATATCATATTAGTATAAAAATGAAAATAAAAAAAGTTCTTTACAAGTAAAAAGTAATGAATTTTTAAGATGATGTAGTTCTGGAATGAAAGTTCTCATGCTCAGTTATTTATTATCTAATAACTTTATATGTTATCAGTGAATTCTAAATATGCGAAATTTGCAAATTTAATTTATCATAAAATGAGTTTTAAATAAAAATGAATAAGACCTCGGTTGGGTGGAACGGAGCATAACTAGATGACCTGCGCACTAAGTAAATGGCTTCATCTTTTTGCGCAAATATTTTCATATCTAAAAATACAAGCGATGCTGGTGAAAACTTTAAAAATTTTAGACTAGCTTTTTATGAAAAATGATTTTTGATTATCATGATAAATTCAAAAACTTTGCAAATAATAAAAAATTAAAAAAAGTGTCATAAATTTTTTTGATGGATTTGATCATGCTCATCTTTTTAAATGAAAATGATAACTCAGCACTTTTTTATCTGATTAATTTCGGTTAATTTTAAAATTACAAATTAACAGAACGCACTTGGTAAGTAGTTATCTCCACATTTCTGCAATTCAGTAATAGGTTCAAAACATTTCCATTTTCTACGATAATAAATCCAGATATTGACCTCCAAGACTGTCGCAATCAAAAACTGCTCCAAGTCTGTTATTCTTTTCGCAGCCAGTAAGTACTTGCAATATCGGAGAGGCTCAATATCTGTTTTAGGTAGCATTTCAAGTTGTGAACAAAAGTCAGTCTTGACAGCTTCAACCTAAACTTGGGAAATACATTTATTACATTACTTTTGCTATTAAAAAAAGAAAAATAAAAGCCCTCAATAAAAGCTTTTCTCATAAGAAATTAATATTTACAGCTTTTTCAAATACTGCGGATGAATCTGAGCTGCCAGAAATATAATATGACAATGCTGCAAACAATCCTCCTTTATGAGATGAAATCAGATCATATGATTTACGACGACATGTACTGTTGTTAATTGAAGTCCTGAAATTGAATGTATGTTTTGTAGTTTAAAAAAATGCAACCACACACTAATTTTAATCATACTGTACAATGAACTGAGTGATATGTCCTTCAGAAATTAATTCTTGAAAATAAGCCTACATCCAGTCCTCCACATATTTTATTCCAGCGTTTATACAGAATGATTGACGAGCTGAACAGCTCAATGGTCTATATGGAACTTCCTCATGATTTTTTAGATAACAAACGAATTCCTGAAAAAAAGTTATTAAATAAAGCATATTTTCTATTAATTTTGTCATTAGTATTATCTATATACGTCTGATCCTATACTAATTGTCATTCTTTCATAGGTACATAAGAATAATATTTCTGTAACTGATAAATTTTCCAAAATTTGTAAAAAAAGAGCACAATTTTAGATACTTTTTTCTATAGATAATACTAATGACAAAATTAATAGAAAATAATTTTTCTATATACATCTAAAAAATAATTAAGCGAAATTCACTTGTATTTTTCTTTTGTGTATTATGCCATTTCTTAACTTTTCTCATGATTTATAATCTGAGAAAGAGAAAATTCAGTGCTATACTATGATTTCGTATTGGCAATTTTTTTGATTATCTCCAGTGTCTGCTTCATTACTTTTTTTTAATCTACTAATTTAATTGACGATAAAATTTTTTCAGCCATATCATCTATGCTAAATTATCTATTCGATAAATCATTCAATCCCTCAAATATATGCCTCAAAATAAAGATGATAGCACTGATTACTAATAAATTTTTAATACTTTATATAAAATAGCAACAAAAATGAAAGATCAAGATAAGCAATAAACAACTGCAAGCAGAATCATCCCCAATCCAAACAAAAAAAATTATGCCTTTACTAAATTTTATTAATAATGAACTTACTGAAAAACGACGTATTTGTAATTTTAATAAAACATATTAGACTAAACAAACTAATTTTTTCTGTGCTTCCCTCACCTCTTTTTAATTTTGATTTTCAATTTTTATTGATCTGACTTACTGAGATGTTATTTTCTACAAAGTTGTCTTCTAACGTCTGAACTACATTCTCTGTAGTATTGTCATCACTTACAGATGAAAACTGTGGGCCAATATGATATACGTCTTTGTGCACAGATTTTTGCCATAATATTTATATTTTTTTTAAACTAAGCACTCCTTTAAAATTTTACTTCAACTTTTTTTTGCTGCTGAAGAATAAAAAACTGAAAGATGGAAATAAAACAGGATCTTAAATTATTTCCCTTAAATTAACCTAGATTCATGGATTTTTTTCAATCAAAAATGTAATCAATTATGATTCTACAAATTAAAATTCAAATTGTAACTTAATTTTGAAGTGAACACTAAATAATATACTATTAACAAGCATATTTATTTCAAATTTTAGAAAGGAAAAAAAACTGTCATTAAATGAAATTAAAATAAACCGTTTCATCAGATGATCGATTTGCTCTAAGTGAACGGCAGTATTCTTCTATATTTATTCCATATGCGTCCTTAAATTTATTTCAGATTCAACTGGTATAGCCTTAGTAATAAAGTACATATAGAAAATTAAACGCAATTCTGAAAATCCAACTAACCGGTACAAATAAGCTCTCATCATATATTATAATCTCAATTTCATTGACTGGATCTGAGCGGCTTAAAACATCATAAAATTAAAATCATATTTCAATTGAAAAATTGTATGGATAATGTTGCATTATATAGACACAATAGTTATTATATGTTTCTAAGCCAAGATGAAAAATGAAAAGTCAGCTAGATAGATACTTTTTAAATGGACGTGTATTGCAACAAGATCAAGAACTTTTACTTTGTCAGTTATTTACTGACCAATTCTATATTATAAAAATGCATTTTTACTTTTCTGACTTTTCACAATTTGCAGCAGCAGAATTTCCAATGCCCTGAGAAGTTTGAAATTCCTGACCTTCGTCACAGTCCTGAAAAATTTCTAAAATCAATGCCAGAAAAATAACACATGGTAGAATCTTATATGTCAAAGTAAACCATTACTCTTTTTGCCCATCTTGTAGTTAGTTCAATGTTAATTTTAAAAAACCTTTATTTACCGAAAATTCCATAGCTATCGGTTCTGCAAATTGATCTTCGAAAGACTCATAAATTTCTCCAAACTGAGTATATATGTAATTTGGATTGATTTCAGTAGCTGTAACAAGTTCTTAAATGACTGACCACATATCGCAATTTCACTTTCTTCATTACATGGTACACGATAGTGTAGAAGCAAAAGCAATTTTTAATAATAAATTTCGGTTTTAATTTATTTAATTTATGACTTTTGAATGTTGTCATTTGTAACAAAGAAAGTGTTCTAAGATAAGTTTAGAAATAATACCAGACTTATCCTTGTGGTTAACAGATTCTACCACCACTTTGTTGTCTATTTCAAATTTCAATGCATCTCTAAAAAATCTTTGGCATTTTAAAATCAAGCACGCATTCTTTTCACTTGTGAATTTGAAATTTGTAATTCATATGTTCAATGAAATTGTTTCTTCATTGAAACATATCTTCAGAAAAATTTTTGCTGCAAAATTACTTGATATGAATATAATTTATCCTTTAAAGCTATATATGGAAGTACTGCTAAATTTATTGAATGAACTGAACGTGCAAACCAATTTTATCGCTTTACAATATAGTTTTAATCCAATAGAAAAAAAGCTATCGTTGATGTACTAACGTCATAGCTGGCGCACGACGTACAAATATTTCATTTGACTCCTCTAAAAATAACTCAGCTGGAACAGGACCCTGAAACTTTATATTTCTGCTTGACTTTCGAAGATGATGTTATAAGTTATGCTCCTGCTTTATCTATCCAATTAATTACTGAATTTTCAAAGAAAAGAATTAACACAGAAAAACTAAAATAATCATACCAAGTTATCGAAACTCGACACGCTGACAGCCAACGGCAAATGTGAATCATGCTGTTGTTGACTCTTTTCTAAAATCAAGTAAATATAACGAAAAGCCAGGAAATGTTTCCACATGATGAAACTTTTGTACAAAACTTTGAATAATGTAACGAGTTGTAAACAAATAACATTAAGCTACGCCAGAACATAAAACAGGAATTAAACGCTTTTTAATTTGCACTGCCAACAAAAACTCAGTTTTGACACTTATATCAATGTTACTCTTCTCAGTTAAACTAATATTCGAAAAGTGATAAACGACAGGTCTTACCTAATTCTGCCCTCCGAAATTTCAAGTTTGAAAAAAAAAATCCATCAAATTGCAATACTTTAAATAAAATACTGAAAAACCACAACCTTCAGTTTCTTGATTTAATAAATTTGATGAAAACTCATAAGTCGGCAGTAACTTGTTCCTAATTTCTTGATACCACATATTTTCTTCATTCTCCCTTCAAATAAATTTGATCTTGAGCATTTTTCTTCAGTTAAAACTTGCAGTAGAAATTTTCAAATTCCTGCTGAAAGAGAGCTGAGAAATATGGTAATAATATAATAAATCAGTTTATTACTTACAATGAAATACTCCAAGCCTCCGGATGGATAAATTTTTGTTCTAATCTTATATAGTTATTATGTACATCGACCGCGATTTTCACTTTCCTCGCACCAGCTGTACTGAAGGCATAACGTTTGTTACAAACAATAAAGCATCTGAAAATTGAACAAATTAGATGAAAAATATAAAATATTTAAATTTCACTTGGTCTGATTCAATAAGACCAAAAAGATATCAAAATTTTTATTTACTTCGGTATACGCGTGAACTTCTGATGCTTTTCTGCTAATGAATGTGAGCATTTTTCGCACTTTTTTTCTACAGATTCACTGCACAAGTATTTATCGAACAATTCTTGCAATGTTACAGATTCTTGTTCATCTGATATACTAAATACATGTTTCAAACGTTAATTGCCTTTTATCGTCGTTTGTCATTCCAAATCAAAATTTATAGATTAAAAAACCTTTAATTTAATAACAAAATAAAAACAAAAATTATCATTAGTAAATTAACTTACTTTTGCGAGAATGACGTTGTGATGAAAAAATTGCTTTCACGGCAAACTGAAGTCAAACCACATCTGAAGTAATTATTTCTTCTAGATCAGTTTTTTTACAACAAAATATTATTTTATTCAGTCAATATTAAGAACAAAACATATTAATTTTGAATTATTATCAAAATTCACATGCATTAATAATTTTTTTCAATTTTATTTGAACAATGATGCATAGAACAAACCGCTTGCATTTGAATGTACATTCAATTACAAAGCCATAATTACGGCAGATAGGATTATTACTGAATCGTTCATTGTCACTCATTTCAGCAGCTACTACATTTAGAAGATTGTCCCACTCTTCTTTAATTGCACACAAAACCGCTATCAAAAATTCATGTGCATCCTTAAATTAAAAAGTAACATTTAATATGAACTGATATAATGTTGACCAAAATTTATGAGTAGAAAACTGAAGCATAGTTTCATCCTTAAACAGTCAAATTTCATTGTTCTTAATTGAGTCAATTGCGATATTCCACCACATTATAAACTTATGAAGTGTTATTAGTTAACCATAGATGAAAAGCAGTTGTAAAAATTAATTTAAAATGAATAGTTCCAGACAAATGTATTTAAAAGAAGTAAAAGTGTCAAACCATCCACCTGTTCTGCGTGATTCACGAAATTAAGCATTCCTCTGATTAGTTGTAATAAAACCAATCTGTGTTCTTCCATAGATTTGTCATGAGTATTGGCAAGTTTAGAAATAATACTGAATAATTTCAGAAATAGAAATTCAGAATTTGAAAGTTTTAAAGCAATAATAAAGCACGTTATACCATGAAGTTTCAAACAGTAAAATGCCTCGAGTAATTTCTCTTTCCTATATATATATGTAGCTCATCAAATGAAATATTTAGATGAAATTGAAATTTACTACACCAAGTTCCATAAAAAAATTCTTAAACAAAGTTTTAATTTATTTTGTTCTATACATCATATCGAAAAATGAAAAAAGTGACTGAAAAATGAAAATTTCTCTATGCATTATCGCTCCGCAATTTTGTTTTCATGAAACAAAGATTCAGTAAATAACCAGCTCAATTGAATATGAGACGTCAGAGATTGGTCGATGCTAGTTACTTGTTCGCAACAAATAGTGAGATCCTTGATAAACCACGTATTTGCGAATAGTCCTTGCAGTACCGAATTCATATAACATGTATTACCGAGGTTCGCATAGCTATAACATAAATTAACATTATGACTAAGCATTCTTAAAGAATTTACAGGGACAGAAAAGCAAGTAAATACAAAATACTTTCTAGTTACCAACCCAGATATATTATATTGACTAGTGTTCGAAATTATTACATCTTGACTGGTTTCTACCTGAAATTTATGGTAATGTGAGTGGAAAAAGACACAGAAAAAAGAACTACGAAAGTCTTATGAACCAGTGTGAAAATAAATGAAACGAAAAACTAGAATTAATAAACTGAAACATACAGGAACGTGAAACATGGGGTCTCTTATAGGTAGATTGAACATGGTTCTTACTTCTGCACTATGGCCTGAAGCACAAGCCAACTGCTGTTCCATTATAGCTAAAATTAGCATATATAGGGTTCAAATTTTTATTTTAAACTAAAGAGCGGAAAGTCTACTGATGAAAAACGAAATCGAAAACTGGTGTCTGCGATCCTAGACCAGCTTCTGAAATTTCGAGTTTACACTGCTTTCTTGGTTTTATTCTTAGAAAAGTTGTAAGAGCAAAAGAAATAACCTATAAAAATACTATTAAGAAAGGTCATAGAACCTTGCTTTAGTAGATAACACAAAAAACATTTCTTGTATTGTATAAAATCCAATCAGAATTTACATTTAGAATAAATTTAATCAAACATGAAACAAAACATTAAATTGATAATACGTACTGCTTCCGATTTTCTTCTCAGACTACATGAAAAAATTTAACGCGAACTGAAAAGCAAAAAGTTGTACAACTTTTCTGAGAATAATTTTTCTAGTACCGTATGCAGAAGAAAATAAGAAGACACTCAAATCATCACAAAGGTCGTCAGTAAGCTTATAACACTTGCTTCTAATCGATATCATTGATTTTTTTTAAAAGCAATAACACATGATAAGAGTTAGTTTTGATTACGAAAGCGAGAAAGTTCATAAAAAATCGATATCCGAAGCGTACTCTAATTATACGACGGTTTTACAAAACCTAATTCTTACCTAAAAGCATCACTTCAAGTTAATTTTGCAAAATGCAATAAACTAAACTTATAAATCTTATGAATTTTGATGAAAAGATGAAAAGTTTACTTTCCTAATATTTGAAAAATGAACAGTAATCTCATGTAAAAATATATTTTCCGTTGGAGCAATAGATCAATAAAATGTAATTAAAAGAAGCATACGATAGGCGCAACTAACTTGGGACTTCATTTTTCTAAATATTTGCAAGATAATAGATGCATTTTGCATTTTGGCAATATGACTTCATGAACACATTGTGAGAAAAATTACTACTCAAAGACTGAATAAAACATGAATAATCGATCATTGAAATCAAAAAAAGCAACAGTATCTGAATATTTTTCCAACAAAACATGTACTCTCACCAAACAATGGATCGAAATACATGTTTACTCAAAAAAAACCTAAAACTTTAAAGGAAGCACAGTTACAACACTTCAGTTAATATTAGGTGTAGCACGTAACCCAAAAAAGTGGTCCTGGGAATACTAAGTGAAGTTTTTATTCGCTAACATTTCTGTGTAAGCCATAAATAGAAATTGTTACTTTCTATTGAAGATACCAATAATCAACAGTTATAATACTTGTATTGTAACTATACTTCTCTGTAGTCCTTTAACTGAAGAAAACTACATTTTTCATGAAGGTAAATCATCATTAGCAACATTTTAGTTCATACTTGCCTTTCAATTGTAGCACTACTTGAATTTTCCAAAATCACATTCCCAACTAGCCTTTTTCTTCTCAAAAAAACTAAAATGAATAACAGCAAACTTCCACAAATAAGTAATTAATCATCACTCATTCTCTGTGAATGCATTCTACTCAATTATTTAATACAAAATGGTACCTCTCTCTCACAAAAAGGCATTTTTCGCCCTAAATAAAAACCTTAAATTCTGTGCCACAGTACTATAGTAACCAAGTAAAGAAAATTTGAATGAAAGTTTGGAAAAATCTTTCTTTCATTGTAGAAAAACATAGTTAAATTTATAATTCGCTGCTCATGTTTAAACAAATTCCTTATTACATGAAGTGAAATACAGGTTCAACAGATGTACTCTGGAAACAAATGTCAAATATAAGTGATTGAAATAGCTTCACTATATTTCTATAACCACCTTTTTTTTTTGAATTTCCTCATACAAAACTAAAAAACTACGCAAATTACGATTAGTAATCTGTCAAAAACTTCTAACTCTATTATTATGGCTGTGAAAAAAAATCATTACATATGACTGTAATGGAAAAACAGTGTGGCACACAACACATCCACCCAATGAACAGTTGCTCTCACCCCCCTTTGAGAAATGCCCTTGGGAGAAATGCGAAGATACGATACTGTAACAGAGGATTTTAATATATTTTATTTTCATGTAATGATTCTTTTTCTGAAAATTTTTGCATACCAGGTATGGTACTAACAAACAAATCTTTCACGACATATTAATCAGAATGTGCCAAAAAGTTGAGCAATTCTACTTCAACATACACTCAGTGTCCAACAAATCACCTGCAAGCTACAGTAATTTAGAGCAACTGGACCCCTTCACATAGTAGCCACATCTTCAACCTTCCCTTACATATGTACATTTTTACTGTATCTTTATGCAAAAATGAAATCCTAACTAATAAATGCATTTAGCTCATTTTTTCATATCATTACCACATGCATAGTCGCAAGATGCAAATGAATAGAAATTCAACTTGAATTCGCTGTTAGATATACTCTCGAACATTTTTAACATTGCCTTAACCAAGTTTGACTTCATAAAATAATTTATAATTCATATCAACCTGAAAATTACCAACTATCACAACAAACACAAGTTACAACTTGGTAGTGCATCATTATACAGTTCATTTTCATACCTACTAGCGAGCTCAACTCTGTGTGTATAACTACACACAATGAATGTTTTAATTATAGGAAGATTCTACTTATGCTATGAACAACAATAATTTTTCCATACTATATCTAAGCTAAGACTACTGATCCGCCAACAAACATACCAACCCGAGATGTCCAATGTAATTCAACCTCAACCAATTAAGGAGTTAATTGCAACTCAACCGACCGGTCTCAATATCTGATAGTCCAATGAGTCCTTACCGAACAACCATGCAAATATTAACGCATTCTTCTATGTGTTCAAACCGTTTTTCACTCCTCTCACTACTTTTTTCTCAGTTTCCAACTTAAATCACACATAATCACTCTAAACAACTTTGCCCTTCCTTTTTTTTCATACATTTTCACACAGCGAAATCGATTTTCTATTTGAATCAATCGAACCACGACACGACAAAAATGATAATTTCAATGTCTCTTACCAGTCTGCAAGAATTAATATTGAATAAAAAAATTAGAAAAAAAAATAAAAAAACTACCAACATTGCTCCTTACGCCATAGTATTTACACTGTAAGAAAATATGCAAGAGATAAAATGGTAGATTTTCGGCTAGACAGTTGCTGTCTAGCCAAAAATTAGGTATACAGTCTACAATTTGAAATAAAATTCTATTCTGCAAGGATTAATAATGAATAAAATTACGTACAAAAGCAAGGACAAAAATAGTTTCACTTTACTTGCAAATAAAAGGATTTACAATGAAGCAATAGTAAGACAGATTTTATTTCGTATCAATTTTATAGCAGATGTATGAAACCAGTGTCAATCCATCTTCAATAGATGTCTGAAAACAAATTATTACGATGGAACTTAAAAAATAAAGCTAAAATAACAAGTTTTTCAAAAATTTTATCATGTAGACTTTTAAAATGTTACCTATCGAAGTAAAAATAAATGTACGCAGTAGCACTCTCATTTTGCACAAATTCCTTGTCGACAGGTTCAACTGATTTTTCATTACAAAGTAGCCATTCTTTCAATTTTCTGTCCAACATACAGCTTGTGTATGGACCTTGAAATAGTATCCTGATAAAAAATGCTTTTTGCTCATAACATGTCTGTTATTTCATAGTCTCAACAAAATAACTAGCTCTAAAATTTAGATAGATATCATCTAAATTGTCATCATTTAAAATGACAATTCAAAGTTCTAAATGAGAAAGGTTTCAACATTCACCACTATCCATTCGTTGTCCATGATCACTGACCAATGAAAGCAGCTCATACAATGGTTCAGTACTGAATTCCTTGAAAAAAGACCAACTAACTTTATAAATACATATGAACTTATTTCTCTCAAATTTCAATGTAAAAAAATAATACTTTTCTTCACAGTACTAAAATTAGACATTTCTAAGCGCTTATAAAACATTTTATTTACATAAAAATAATCGTACCATTGGTTCATAAACTGGAAGAAAATTTCCATTTTCATAGTTCAGATATATGCCTTCATTTTCTCCGATTTTATAGTCATGAATGCTTTGTTCTAAATATAAAAATTCTGTGTTTATTTTATTTCAAATCAAACAAACTGCTTTAAACATTTACAAAACCAAAAAAGTATAGATCATTTTATATCATTCGACCTCTTTGCTATTTCTGCACCTATTTTCTGAAAATTACTACTGCATAGTTAGAAATTGAACTTAACCTTTGCACTTATTATCGATTATCAACCATTTGGGGCGGTAGCAAACCCAACGTTTGTTACGATAAAGCCACACATCAACATTAAACATTGAAGCAAAGATATATAATTCTATGTCAAAATCACTGTTTTTATTTTCCATTAAATCAGCCATATGGATATTCCATTCCAGATCATTCCAATTCTTCATTTTGAGTAAAACCTCAATATTTGATATCTCGGATCTGATTATCTAAAAAGTAAATTCTATCAATTTCTCTAACAACCTAAACACAAAGAATTTGAAAATTTGACTATACCGTTACAATATCGCTCAATTTGATATCTATAATGTCTGTGTCAAGATACTGCAGTGAAAAAAAAGCATACGCATTGTCGAAGCTTCCGAAAATCATATACGTCTCCAGACAAATAATAAGTTAAAGCTTGGAATAAAGTACTATGTTTCCCTTCAAGATTAATGACAGACTCTGGTTGATCATGCAAGTTCATTGAACTTATTGATGATTTTCTCCTAAAGCATTTCTAAATACATCTATAATTTACCATTTCTTTTTAAGCGTTTCAGCACTAAAATATTTCACTCTAGATATTCATTACCCTCCCCGCCATATTTTGTAAATATATAGTCGATCATGACCTGCAACATACATCTACAATCTTTTTGAGCTTCATACCACAAAGTATAGACTTCCATAAAAATAATATCAGAGTAAGTAACTTGCATCCAATCTCGCCGAAACTGGATACCAATCTGTGTACAAATTTCATTTCGTCTCATCTGACTTACTGGCTTGTAAGATACAGGCTGGTAACCATATACATTGAAAATTTCATCCTAAAAACTCAGTCGTTAAATATTTATTGTCCGAATATTAGAAACACACATATAAAGAAAAGAAAATTTTTTCTTTATAAATATGTTACGTTTGAAAAAATATCGTATACTTTATAAACAATAAAACATGCAGTGAAAGCATACATCATCCATGTTTTCTACATCTTCGTTATCCCAATTTTTCTGTAGCTTTTTCAAAGAAAAAATATTTTCTTCTTTATCATACTCCAAACTTGAAAACGATTGCGATTTCTCTAAAAAATTCTATACATTTTCACATTATTTTAACTCGTCAGCTTTGATCAAGCATCTGAATTGAATGAAAGAGCACTGGGTACGAGTAGTGGAACAACGATTAGGACAAAAAAAATAGATCATGTCGAAAAAGTGAAACTTTTTTGGCATGATCTATTTTTTTAAGCTACATTACTACAAAATTCATGCTGTTAATACCATCAAACTATATTCGTATTCAACATTCTTAAATCTTTTTTTCATCAAGCAAAGCAGATCAATAAAAAGATTACATGCAAACATATCTGATGATTAAATAAAAGTTTCTGATATTACTTACTTTCAAAGACTGAAATAGAAATGTCTCCTGACGCCCCATCGAATATTCTCCCAGAATTTTGCATGAAGGAAGAAAAAATTTTTCTATGAAGTGGTCTAACCGATTCAAAATTAATTTTCCTGAAATTCCTTCTTTTTAAAATATTAAGTATTTCTAAATAATTATATTTAGCCACGCTTTATTGTCGAAAGTTTAATTTTCCTGTTACAAGTCTGTACACGTCAAAAAATGAAAGATGAAAAACTTCACAAATTACTCACTTAACAACCGGAGATTTACAAGAGAAATCTGAATTCTTAGCATATCCATCTCCAAGTGTTATATATAGAGAAATTGCAACTTTATCTTCAGCCTTCTTTGCATCATATTCATAGAAATAACGGTTAATGAATATAACGAGACATCTAAAATTAAAGCAGTGCCAAAAATGACAAATTTAAATACCATTTCTTTTAGGTGTAATAAAAATATACTGTAATTACCTTGGAATCTGGATGATTCTTTGACTTATTTGTGCTCTCATAAAGCCACAATAATTACATTTTTTAATAATATCAGCAGTTTTGAAATATTCATTCAGTAACAACTGCAGTGTGAACCGATTTGAAAATTTTGCAGACCTGAAAATGAAAGAAATTAAAAACATTAATTAAATACATAGAACGAAAAAATTTTCAAGATACAACGTATCCTAAGATAGTAGCTTGAAACTTGTTAACGTACCGAAGCTTTGCTTGCTTGAGAAACTGTATTGATATGGGTAAATAAACATTGTCTTCTACTTTCTTTACAACTGACCAACATCTAAATAAATTTACTTATATTTATAATAACTGCTTTGGAAAAATTTTACTTTCATAGCTGTTTTGAATCTTAGAAACGAAATTATGAAACTATAAGGGACTAATCTGAGAGCAGTGAAATGAACAAACTTTTGACACTTTGTAATCGACTCTACAATAAAAGTGAAGTTTGCTCTGACTGGATTTTTGCCATGTTCCTTTTTGTTTGTTTTCATTTGGCCATGTTTAATCAAAATTCTATCGCATTCATCTTGCATTTGAGTTAAAATATGAAGTAAGAATTCACAAATGTTCTAGAATCAAAAATTTTTGTAGCGGTGTTAAAAATTGACATAGTCACAGCACTACAATTTTTCTTGGCAACTATTATATTTTGAAGCAACAACAGTTCAAATTTTTACATTTTAAATTTCAAGTTCTAACATGCTGTGGTTATTATTTTTTTAATGAAATTTACAATAAGATAATGAAAATTATCAATTCGAAATGCTGCTAACCCATTGCCCCTTTTTAATGACATGCAAAGTTTTTTTCACTACTTCGAGAAGCTTCATTCTCAGGCGACTTGTCACAGGTGGATATTGACTTCCTAGACGAGCAATCGCGCTTAAAAAATTAAAATATTTTCACAAATACTCTATATTATCTATGAAAACAATAGCATAAGTGAAAAAGTACAATTACGTTATAAATGCATACCAAGAAGTAAACCACAAATATTTTTTTGTGCAAATATTTTGCATTTTTCATTCCTCAACAAACATTTTAAACGAAAAAAACAATGTAGAAATGAGGGAGGATATAGTATATACAGATGAGATATTACTGAAAAGTTTTAAATAAGATAAATAAAAAATGAAATAAGGGAAAAATAAGAAACAAACGAGCTTAAAGGCAAATCTTCATCCAGAGCACAACCACATTCTTCCAGATCCATGCAAAAAGTATAGAGGTCATCGACAAAGATCCAATTGGCAAATAAACATTGTAACATGGTGTATATATAGGATAAGCCCTCAAAGTTGACAAAACTGGAAAATAAAACAATAATCAGGAGGAAATCAAACTGCACAAATGCAGAATTTTAAAACAGGAAGAAAATTTTGGACATTTAAAATAAGAAGCTAAAACTGATCGCAAAGCAAAGAATGATCTGATATACTTAATGGGCAGTGAAACTAAGCAAAATTAAATCAAGACTAGAACTTTGATTTTCTATGCAATAACTTACCCAGAACTTTTTGCAAGTGTGAGCATAGAAGAAAAACCCTGTAATTCTTTGATTTCATTGATTTTGAAAAGATAAAAATAATACTTATCTAAAAAGCTTAACATTGGTTAAGCTTAGCTGCATGACTATTTGTTATTAATCATAATTTTACTGCGAAAACTTATTTGATAAAATTTGAATTCAAGACTTGAAAAATTCAATACAACATTCCTAGCAGGCATAAAATGCATTGCGCCATTTTTCTCTACAAAATGAATACAATGCCAAATAGCAAGAAATAAGGAGTGAATGCACACATACAGGGAAATTTGCTTCTCTGTGCTCTCGTGAAATTCCTGCAGTTGAAACATAAAGCCTATAACAATGCAAATGGTAGATTCTTGTGCAGTTTAAATTTAACGAAATTGTCTTTTACATTAACATACCGTGAAAAAGATTCTTACTTATCCTGCGAATTTTTTTTCGGCACATGTTCTGGCTTTGATGGTTTTTTCATACTGATTTGTACTGATTTACATTTAGATCCACGTTCAATTTGTATTTTAGTTTCATTTTCTAAAAGTTGTGAGAAAATTTAACGCTTTAGTTGTATATATATATATATATATATATATATATATAT
>UYYF01004487.1:0-65124 GCA_900618365.1 Thelazia callipaeda
TATATATATATATATATATATATATAAAACATGCTCTCTCTCTCTATATATATATATATATATAACATGCTCTCTCTTTATATGTAGAGAAAGAGATTTGTATGTCCTTGTCCAAACAAAACTTTCGGCAGGAGTTGAAGTTTCAAATTTTGATTTTTAGGAAGCTAGTGAGGCATATTTGGTGGGCCTTTTTGAAGACACGAATCTGTGCGCTATTCATGCTAAACGTGTTACTATCATGCCAAAGGACATTCAGCTTGCTCGTCGAATCCGTGGAGAGCGTGCTTAATTTTGTTCTGAAGTTGTACATTCGCCCTCATCACTTACTATTTGATGGGAATCATTGTCTTAAAATATTGTTCAAGGTGTTGAAGGAGTAGACACAAGGTTCTGTCGGAAATATTCTGCATGTTGGTTGAGTTTGGTGATTATCGAAACTCGTAGATTCACACATTATAATAAATCTGTTGTTTGTCCTTTCTAATTTTTTCAGGAAAATTTCGTAATTTCTGATCGCAATCTACTACTATTCACAGCACGTTTCTGAAATAGAGTTGAGTTTTTGTGATTGCAGATTCTCAGTTTTATTCTATTTCTAGGATGAAAATCCACAAGTTCAGTTTTGGTTGGTTAAATTAAAGTGTAGAGTTTTATTGAGCAGTCTTTCAAAGTATTTGCCGGCAAATTGTGATTGTAAAGATCTGTGAGTTCGTTTGGACGTTTTATATGTGACATGGCGTTGATTATGAATCGTAGTAGATTTTCGTGCTGTTTATTCTTGGAGTTGCTGTCGTATTGTAATCTGTTTAAGCCATTTTTCATACTGAAATATAATATTTATATCCATATTTATCGCGTACTTTCTTCCACGGCACAAAGCATTGTTGTGTTGATGTGCGGTGGGTAAGCTAACACTTAGTCCTCGGAATTGTGGCCCCATGTGGTGAGGCTTGTTTGTCCCGCTATTAGGATTTGTCTCTGACCTGAAGTGGTGCCGTCTTCTTATGCAATGCAAAAAAGGGGGTTTAATTTATACTAAGTCAAAAAGGGACTACGCCTATGTAGTACGCAAATCCAACTAGAAATTGTCTGTACAGTGGCATCTGAGCAAGGATGGACATAATGTCTTCGTGGGAGAATTAAGCTTGTTTTTTGTATGCCTAATGCTGACAAACCCATAAGTTATTCAAATTGCGCAGTTGCAATTCAGACCATATCGCAAGACTTTGGGATTACGCCGAGAGATTCAAAATGTAACAACGCGACATCCGACTCAAACCGCTTACCGCGACGCCGATGTCTGTAAATTTATTCCCTCCATGAATTGTTTTTCAATGCAGAACAAAAACCCCAGCCCCAAGATATGGAAAGATATAGCTTAACAAAGTGAATTGTCACGTATATCCTATGTACACAATGTCAACGAGTTACGACCTGATGTAAATCACAAATGTAATATTTAAAGCTAGTGGAAATATTCAACTGCTGCGTTAAAGAGCCCAAATATTTCTGACATGCAAAATAGTGCCAACCAGCAATAGTATAATCATTTGGGAAGACCATCTTTATCTACATGCACCACGTCCATTCTACGAATACAAAAATACGTCTACTGGATGTAAAATAAATAATGGAACCGTATTTCGAAAACGTGAATATCAAAATCCTGACATTGAAATGTGCATCATGCTTCCATCACTAAGATGGTGTAAAGTATCACAGATGATTATATAAAATATCACAGACAAAGTATACATTGCGTATTCTGGACGCAAAGACATGAATGCAATAATTCAAATGAGTGCTTCAAAGCTACCCTGTAACTGATTGAGCGAAATTAGACCGGAAAAAAAGTTAACAAACAGTATTTTCCACGCATACCTCGATCAAAATTTGGATATCTCCAAAATTACATGACCAAAATCTACGAATAGGAAACGGAAAATAATTCTGCCCAACCATGCAATGCCTCATTCTAAGAATTCCACGAATTTTTCTGAATCCAGTTTCCAAATCGGTCTATGAATTTGCTAACAAGTATTGAATTTAAGCAGTTTGTGAAATTAGACAAATGAAAAGTTTAACAACTCAACAACTGCGCTATTTCTATTTACAATTCCAGCACACGCTTGCATCAAATATCTGGAAAAACTGCTGAGATTATACTGGCATGTTAGGACTTCCTTTGAAATTTGAAAATAAGTTTCAGTGGCTTCTTCTTATTCGACCAATGCTCCGCCTTTAATTGTTCAACTGTTACTGACTCATCCAAAGCTGGAAAAAGTCCAGTGAATGCAAAACTACAAATTTAATGTGAATATACATTACATATACACTTTGAATTGACAAGGATCACATTTAGCTACATCTGCAAAGAATTATTTGTTTCAGATTTTCCAAACAGCACAAGAACCAAAAAATGTGACAGTGAAAAGAAAGTGATACACGCTAAACAAAAAAATCACATACCAACAAAGGGTGAATTTATGGTGAACACAGAAGTTGACCTTGAGTCACTATTTCGTTCACCGACATTCATAGTTGTGAATTGACCCTCACCTGTTTCATTCACTACCAAAACATCATCCAAAGCCAAATCGGATTTTACTGGACATAGAAGCACACGCTATAAAAAATAAAGCATAGAAAGATCAATTGTGACAAATCAGAGTCTTCAGAGATTAAGACTTTTGCTCCTAGTTAAATAAGTGCGAAGTTCATTCTTTATATTGTGAACAAGTTTTCTGAATTGAGCGTAATCTATTTAAACTATCGACTTCAATACTTTACGGCACACAATTAATGAAGTTCACTCCTAGGTAAAAGCTCCGATTTTGTATTGATCAATCAAAGAGCTTGATATCGATAACAAATAAGAATACAATCAATTTCATAATAACACATACCCAAGAGGTTTTGGAATATAAGATCGGAAGAAATATATATATAGAACAAGAGAGAGCCTAGAGATTTACCCTAGTGAAAAAATCTTCGCTTGGTTTTCTGTCCTTTTCGTCAAACGACTCAATTCTAATTCGTTGCAAGATGTATTCACATAAATGTCCCACTGAAAAGTCATACATATAACTGATAAATGAAATGAAGAACACTGACAAATCATAAACTTTATATTCGAAACTTGGTTCAGTGAAAAAACCATGAAAACTAATATACAAAACTACGGTGTTTTAATGTGATATACATTTGATAAAATGAAGTTCGAAAAAAATAAATGGTCAATATGCTGCTCAACTACGTCTTCTATTGCTCTCCAAACTCAGAGACACTGATAAAGTAACAATGACCGTAATGAACAACAGGTACCTGTTGTTGCTGAACACGTTACAATATACCGAAGATGTTTAGCAGCAGTAGGTAAAGAGTCGTCAGTAACCACACTTGCATCAGGATTAAGAACCAGCTGTGATTCAATCCCAGGATATAATCTTTGTTTCCCAGTAATCAACAAGAATTCTGAAGTACGAGGTGAAGCTACCACCTTATCTTCCATCGAAATGCTATTTTCTAAGGATGGTGGCAGATGCAATCCGTCCCCAATTTTGGTGTTGTTGGTTCTTTTTGCTGCAAATGAATTTTAAAAAACACAAATGGGTATTTTAACAAAAACTTTGCATACTGTCATACAGTGATTTATTTTGCAACCATAAAGGAAAAAATCTGTATACTTGTGAAGCTCATAATGCCTTTATTTGACAGACAAAAGGTAATAAAAAAATTAATTAATATTATCATTAATAAGCTTCAAAGATACTGACACGACATTAAAAAAATCATGTTATCTTTTAGAAGGTAACATGGCAAATGAGTCAGAAATATTTATTACTGAGAATATAATTCATCACAATAACCACCATCCTCAGAAGAACTTACCATTCCCGTTAAGGTGAATAAAACAGCCATTCGTAGCCCTGGTAATGGGGGCCTAAAAACAAGTCAAAGAACAGTTTCCATTTTTATCAAACAAACCAAAATAATGAAGCAAAGAGCAAAACTGAATATTAATCTCTAATCTTACAATCAAATTTACTTGATTTGCCAGATGTGGAGAGATACCAAGATTAGCAGACACAGGAAAGCACTTAACGTGCACATTACTGCCATTAAACTGTGGGCTCTTGATGACCATACCATTAAATTTCTCTGAAATCAGTAGCTTCAAAACGAACTGATATAGTTGAATACTAACATTTGAATACCACAGAACATTAATCTCCAATTAATTATGCGAAGAATTTACCGTAATTGCAAGACTTCTGCCAAACAACTGGAGTTACTTCGCAGCTACCTGCTATGGATACATTGCCCTAAAAAACATAGCTAAGCACTTTCATAGTTACATTTTTCACATATTCTTTTTGAATTATTGCAAGTACACTATGAAAATACAATTTAAAAAAAAAAAACCCAAAACAAGATCAAAAAGGCATGCTTCATTAGTCTTCTGATCAGTAACATTTAATTTCGATTCGTCTCTTGAAAATGACGATGTTGTTGGCTGTTGAAGGTTTGGATAGGAATCTACAATAAATCTAATTTAATCAAAAGATTATTTTTAAGTGGTGGATTTTCGTTAAAAGAACATTAAGAAATTCAAGTAAATCTACTAGTTGGTATAAATTGTAATACTTTACTAACTTCGTAGAAAAAATAACCAAATTAGCAAGCAGAACAAAAACTGCTGGGAAGGAAACAAAGAAATGAAATAAATGCTAAAATAAACACTAAAAATTAAATGGAATCACCATCGGACAAGCCTTCATCAATCGTGAGCGGAGGGTCTGATGTATCTGAATGCGTACTGGGTAATAATGGTTGTTTTGCCTCCAAAGTAGCATTAACATTTGAACTCATCACTGGAATATACTGAAAAACCCAAAAATGATACCACTGACGTAAAAATGAATCTCGAAAAGCCACCTCGTTTTATAAGTACTGATAACATTGGGAATAACTGCATATGGATCTAGATACATTTCAGTTTTGTTCTTGCTATCTCTAATATTTATTAAATAAAAATATATTACATGAACAAAGCCATTCTTATCAGCACTTCTGATCACCTCTCGAAAAAGTTAGGAATAAGAACAGAATGGAAATTTGAAAATATTGAAGACCTTCATCGGTATTTGAACTCTTTTTGATGAAGTCTGCTCACCGAAAGGTGACGGTGTAATTAAAGTAGTATTCGCTACACGTTTATTGGATGACTTGTTATCGTACACTGCTTTATTTTTGAAGTCTAAAAAAAAGTTAAAAGATTAATTTTACTTTAAGATTTGTATTTATTCCAGATGTTCATGATGATTCAACGACATAGATTAACACTCCCAAACCTCTCTACGTCAGAAACTCGTATTTCATTCAAATTCATATTGAAATAAGTGATACAGCAGTGTTTTTGTTTTCAAAAAAACAAAAAAAAAAAACTTCTTTTTGAAATACTATGAAAACTTACATAAAGTGCCTGATTCAGTGATTGGGCGTTTCACACATCTTCTTTCCGCAGACAATGAGAACTGAAGTCATATGATTTTGAAACATCCGACCTATTATTTACAATCTTTATTTCACCGCTCAACATCCAACTCACCGCAAAAACAGAACACACGGATGTTTGGACACAACAAGCGGTTGGTGAAAGTATTATTAAATGAAAATAGGAACCGAAGACTACCTTTTTTATAATAGCATCAAAATTTGTGTCACTCTTTAATGGTGTTTTCTTCGGAAGAAGTTTGTGACACAAAGGACATTTCCGTGTACCGGTATGTATCCGTTGCAATATGCAGTCAGCACAAAAACGATGCATACAATTCTGAAATAAAATTATTATATTCAAGAATAAAATACCAAACAGTTTACAACTAGCAACAAGGAAATAAAATTTACGCTCAAGCAAAACTCGTAACTGTTAATGAAACAAATGCATGAAGTACTAAGATAATATTTTATAACATCTGACTTTATATTTTTATTTTTTGTTAATTATTGGTACATAATGCATATTATTCGTGAATGGATGTAATTATGTAAAGAGCATTATTTCTTACTCTCACAACCATCGTATTCTGGATTGTCTTCTCACATATACCACATTCTAATTCCTTACTAATCCAATCGAAGTGAATCGTCCCCGTATTTATTCCTGTACGTAAGACATGAGGTTTACGAGATTTATCGTAAGACGTCAACAGCGGTAGCGTGGAACGTCGTGATGTGTGTTGACCATCACCACGTCCAGACACCATTTACTTTCCACCTGAATAATATGACAGATAAGATTCTAATAAGGTGAAAAGCTCTGACATTCATAGTTACTTGACAGGACACTACGTAAGTACTACCAACCAACCGCAAGCATACCACCACTACAAAAACCACTTGACACCAAAACAATACTGCATGACGACATTAGCTGATCGGCATTATGCCACAGCAAAACTACGGTATTATTGCTATTCTCTTCAATAAACAATTATTTAAAGCAGCTCTTTTATGAAAATTTCATACTCCATTGTCACTGAAGTAAGATGAATTGACAGTGGAATGCTGGACAAACAGGTGATTAGTTTGTTATTTAAGTATTCGCTGAATATTTCTCAGGAAATAAAGTTGGTAGAAAAATTTAACCTTCAAGACATATGTAGAAATTTTAAAGGTTAAGCAAAAATGTTTGTTATCTACAGTTAACTGGAGTTGTGATGATATGATTTGAAAAATTGCAGTAATAAGTGTAATAAGTGTACGGCAAGTTTGTAATCATGTAATACTTATATGTACGTTTGATAATAAAAAAGTAACACTTATCAAGAGACACGCAGTAATGGAGTGAGTAAATTTGTTCTCTGATATGTAAGGTAAGGTAAGTACAAATTTTGAAAACAGTAGAGAATACTGGGCAAATTACTTAATTATTCAATGAAATACACGCTTTTAATAAAAAATAACCAGTTAAGATGTGCACGTTCGTATACACGTTCGTGCAGTGGGTGCTCTTGTTTACGGACTTGTGAGAAAAGTAGAAGGGTTGCACGTGTCAGGAAATAATTCTTATGTATAGATGCACACTTCTCAAGCATTAATTTCTCCTTAGAATCCATTCTTTTCGATTTTTTGATTGTGTTTCCAAGGAACTATTTTACGACTGATAGAAATGCAAAATCGCAGATGGGTACTACTTTTTATAATGTTTTACATTTTATAATTCATTTTTTATCAGTTCTTGATAAATGATGTATATCATTGACGGATGGATTTTTCTGTCTGATTCTGCTCAGAAGTATTTCTCATTTGTCTGTTTTCTTCAATATATGAAATCCATAGCAAATTAGGAATAAAGAAAATCATTTGTATGACATATGGGCAGATTTTAAAAAACTTTGCAAATCTGATAATTAATTCTGAACGTTATTCTTAATTTTAAACAATAGACTTATATAAATTATTAATGGTTACAAAGAAACTAATTTTTTATACTTAATTACAGTAAAGGATAAACTACTTAGTATAATTATCAAAGTGCTATTTGTACTTAAAATAACCGAAGCAAACATGTAAGCTGTTAAAGGCTTATTAGTAATTGTTAACAATATCTACTCACACAGCAATACTTAATTTCGTTTAAAACAGTTCATTACTACACTAAAAAATAAAACTATCACACAGAGATTAATTTTTTCTCATACTTACGGAACTATAGCTGATTGTGCCCTGGCGTTAACCCTATAATTTCCGCTGCGCGTAGACTTACTGGGCTGATTTCCATTACTTCAACATCATCGTATACACAGTGGTGATCGAATTGCTTCCAAAATTTATCCTTCATTTCGTCTCTGTCCCGATTTTATTAGCCATTAGAACATACTTTCTCTCGGTTTCTCGGCTTCGACTGCTATCAACCTTTTTCTTGGTTTTAGCTGCAGTCAGTGCTTCCCTAAGTTTCTTTGCGTGTCAGTTTTGTTTGATTAGTCTCCGCGTTGCTGAGCCTCTCGCAATAAGTACGAGGCACTTCTGCTTTACATCTAGTCTTGGACACGCAGCGTACCTTCCTCAAAATAAGTACCACGTATTTTGTCACGCTTCGCTGAACCATCCAAGAATCGCTCTTGCAAGTATGGACGACTTGTATTAGTTGAGGTCACAGAATTCATTTCTTTCTTGGGGAGCTATTCGTACATAGAAAATACTCATAATACACGAAACGACAGATGGGCTATTCCGCTCTCGGCATCCATCTTAACGGTCAAGAACAGCTCTCACTTTCAGCTCTTCACCTGGCCACCTACTCCATACAACCTCTAATCCACTGATGATTGTTCTATGCGTTATTTTTTTGCTGGCATTTTTTAACTGCAGTACACTTATGTGAGAGCTTCCTCATATCCTTCGTGAAGGTTTCCTCTACAATCTCATCTGCTTTCCCATTGTTTTTCATTTTACGATTTTTTTCCCCTTCTTTCTCCATTTCTTTTCAGACTTTTCATATCGCATGTGAATTAGATAATTCTTCACAAACATGATCTCAGCAATTAAATAACCACCGATTTGATTTGTTGATCAGTTTACAGTAATACTGCTACCATTCCTATCATTCTTATGTTTTTGACTGCTGAACTGATCCCCTTCCATCTACTCATATATAGATGAGACCACTTTTGATGTCTTTTACAATAGAGTTTGAGCAATCCAGTGCATATCTTCTTACTCATATTCGGATCATATCGACGACCCTTAGCTGCAACCCATTTAAAACAAAAATCGTCATCTCACATTTTTGTCAAGTTTGAAATTAATATGCTTAATACTTTATAACATATAAAGTACATTAATTTCAACCTTTGTGACCCTCATCTGTGTTTAGCATTCTCATATGAGTAGTTCACATGAACTACAATCACGTTAGTCTTTTATTTCTCTTTTAAGGCAATGATTGGCAGGACATTTTAAGTTAGATATAATTGAAATTTTTAGTTAAAAAGAAATGTATACATGTAACCTTTGGGAGACAATGAAAAGATGAACTGATTGGTCTCGTTCATTCGGTAAACGAGACTTCTTCAACAAAAGTGATAACAAAGTATGCGAATAACAACTGATGCAGTAGCTATCAAGTGTTCCCTATGCAAAAAATTTTCAACAATTCGAAACAGAATCATAATAAACCTGTTATCAGAAGTAAGATACTTTTCTTGCATTTTCGAACGGAAAACAAAGAAAGATGATTCTAAGATTAAATAAACCGTCACATGGAGACAGATTGCTCAAATATTTTTCTAGTTATTTATCATTCCTATACGCACGCATTTTTAGCATTGACAAGAAGATGCTTGCTTTCTTTCACATCGTAATTACTGACTATATTTTAGAGTGACTATGTTTTGGCTTTGATAATATTATTACTATAATGTAATAAAAAAAAATAGTAATCAACAACTAAAATAAGCCTTTTTATTTATTAATAGTAGCTATCTAACTTGTGCACCCACTTTCGAACATGATGGAATTCGCAACTAAAAAGATCATTTGTGATGCGTTATCTGCTTGAAAAGGTATAAAATTAAGAACTAATTCATAAACGATCACAATCGGCCATTTTTCTTTCCCGCATTAGTGAATCGCATTCTTTCGCGAAATCTTCCAGCTTTTCAGGAGGTCTACAAATAAGTCCAAATTAATCAGTTGGATAATAAACTTTAAAAAACTCAAGTTCTTTCAAGTTTCTTATTTGCAACAATTTGAATTTCCTTGAAATATTTTATTGCCAATTTTTGTGAAAAAAGAAAAGAATCAAAAAAAACTTACATTCCATAGCGTTCTCCAATTCTGAAGAAATCATTCCCCACTAAAAATTGCAAAATTTGCTTCCTTTCTTGCTTCAGAACTCTTATGGCGTCTTCATCTGGATAACTATCCCACAAAAACGTTTCGCCACGCGTTTTTTTAAAATACCGTAGTAAAGATCTTTGCATCTTTCCAAGATCTTCCAAACTCTTTACACTGCCAGTCTAAAATATTAATGTATTTAAAATTTTTCTTGAAATTTTTTATTTTTTTCTATTTTTTGAATCATCATTATTACTTCTTTATAAATATCTTGTTCGATGCACAATCTTGAAAGACGACGAGCGAAAAAACCTCGCGATTCTTCCCATTTCACTACTTCCTAAAAATAGAAAATAGGGAAGTAAATGTCAAGCAAAAATGTCATTACATAAATGATATTTCCACGTTTAAATGAAACGGTATGGCAATTAATTATATCTAATCAAGTATTCTAAGCTGTCATTCAGTAGAACATCGTAATTATTTTCCAAATGAAAGACCACCTTAATTGCACCGACAGCTTTCATACGTGCTGTTGTATCGTGTAAATCAACAAATGTAAAAGCTATATTACGATAGGTTGGCATTAATAATTCGATACGAGCATTCATTTCAACTTTCACATCATGTCCATCTTTTTCTAGCATTTTCAACCGAACCATTTCTGGGTCCAGTCGTTGCATCAATGGTACGAGATCCTTTAAGTTTTTTAGAGATTAATGAAAAGACTACTAACTGTAATTGAAACGCTGGTTCAGAAGAAAATGAGCAGTATTGTGCATTTCAACACAATACTCTGCGTTTAAAGCATACTTAATATCAATTCTAAGTTGTTTCTATTTTGATGGGAAAAAAGCTAAATTATAACTCAGGTTAAGAATAGATACCTACAACACCAGTAATGCAATAAATATGAGGTAAAATTTGATATGAGCACTAATAAAAAACAGTTCACATTATCAAATTTTTGAATGATTCGTAAACCCAACCAAAAATTAGAGGTACAAATTAACAGTACTGACCTTACGCATCTTGACTTGAACAACTCCTTCGGGTTCGAGAATGCCTCCACGCGATCTTGGGTCAGCAAACATCTGCATACAAACAGGATTTATGGTAGTATCAATTACTGCCCAGGCTCCACCACGCAATTCTCCGTACGGCGGAATGTAGACAATAACGGGATTTAGATATTTACATAACTGATCAACTATATAGGCACCAAATTTGAGGACCATTTCAAACATATCTATAATGCACACATTATTAAAGGTGACTCTTCAGAATAAATGCATAAAATTTTAGCATCGTATTAGTTTATAACTGTTACGAAATTGTAAACTTGCTACTTTACCAGAATAACCTACTAATATATATATATATATTCACACTAAATATATCTTTACAAAATTTTCAAATAACATTAACAAACCTTTCTGACCACCACTAAAGCCACGCCAATTCGCCAAAATAAATAAAGGTAAAGATTCCTTATTGAAATCTTCAATCGCTTCAGCAGTCTGCAATTCCACATTTTATGATACTGTTGTATATAAGTATTATAAAAATGTTTTTTAATAACTGATTCAATCATTAAAAAATATTGCTTTCATAGTACTTATATACATCAATAACGATAAATAATTTGCAAAGTCTATATTATGGTACTGATTACCATGCAACAACAATAATAGTCTGACAGAGTCACCTTATAAGCAGAATCAGGATACCATACTTGACCTGCTTGCTGGATACTTTTTACTTGTGAATCTGGAGCCGCTGGATCTGCTGGAATTTCTGCAAAAACACTTCTAGTTTCAACGGCAATCACGCCAACATTGATACCACCTAATCGTGCTCGACCAGTAATTACTGTTTTTCCCCAACTTGGTTTAATCTAGAAAAGAAAATGATACTTTTTCGTGTTCAAAATACAACAACTTTACAGTTAAGTTTTCAGCAAATTTTACTAAGAAAATTGAGTATCATGAAGAGAGCTTGAACACTCATCACAGCTAAGTTAATTTAGTTTTAAACATATTTAACTAAAATAGTGAAAAGAGTCATTCTCAACAAATACCAGAAAAAATAACTTCTTCAAAAGTATCGTGATCAAACATCGTCATCAGTAGACGCGGATCATTTTCTTTGCTTTGTGATGGTATGAAACTAAGCTTTCGATCAATAGGATCATCACAGCAACTGAAGTCTGGTTCTTTGAACGGGGCCTGCAAATCAAAGAGACAAAATAAGAGCCTTTCATAGGATTGATATCACTTAAAGAATCTAATAAATTAAATATGTTTGCATAATATAACAGAACCCCTTTTAAGTAGGTTAAAGTGTGAAATATGATTGCTGCTATGAGTAATAACATAATTAGATTTTGAATTAAAACTATAACCTCCACACTCTTCCTTGTATAAGAAAGCCACCTCAGCAGTTGACGTACTCCTTCATAGTCATTGCTTACAGTTGAATGTGTGACACCATTGCGAGTCATTATTTCCGTACCTCCCAACTGACCATTGGATGTATATACTTCTCGACCGAGTACGGAGTTCAAAGCTGGAGCACCAGTTAATATAATATCTGCATTTTCAACTTGACAAATTCTCCTTGAAAGCCGGGCAACATATGCACCGATTCCAACAGTACGTCCAGTAACCAAACAGTAAGTTATTACTTCATTATACGCACGCGATGTCTCACCAGCAATCATCCCAGAACCAACCAAATTTTCTACTCCGAGATCACGCTGAAAGTGCAAGAAGAATAAGTCAATCCAATAAAAATTAAAAAAATTTACAAAGAAAAAAGACCATACTTGGTAACAACAATTACCTCTTTCCCAATAATTCCATCAATTTGATGGAAACCATTCCTGCGATGTGTAACGACAATTTGACGAAGTTCACAAATGTCTTCATCAGTCAAGTATAGTCCATCGAAACCTTCTACAGGATTACTTTCATTTTTCCAAATCACTTTGAAATGTCTTTTCAGCTGTAAACTCTTGTTTTCAAGTAAGAGAATATTAAAATAAATGTAGAATAATTTGAGTTTTTAACATTGAATGTTTTCAGTAATATGAAGTTATTATCTGAAAAAAATAAAAAAATAAACTGACATCAGCCGATAAGCCAATCCTTGCACCTGAATTAGCAGCAATATATATCCGCGGTATTCCTTCCTTTCGACTTAACCTAGAAGCTTCAAAGTACAGCCGATGCTCACGCATAGAAAAAGAACCAATTTGATGGGATATATCATTTGCAATGACGATAACTTCTCGTCCTTCAGGGTACTCAGGTACAACCAGTCGTACACGCCAAGCAACCATTCCAATTTTACTTAAAGAACCAGCTTCATCAAGTTCGACTAGCTGCTGAGAATCTTCGTTGTAAACCAATTCATGAAACTGACACAGTTCCTCAAGCATCAAATTATGCGGTTTTTGTGACCTAGAATTACAACAGATTAAAGACAATTCTCGAGAGAAATTCAGATGAAAATGTGAGGTAGAAACAATCAGCTACATTAATTCATAAAAAAACGAACTCTTCAGGTGTTAGCCATGTGGATATTACTGCACGTTGGAAAAGTAACGGATAATCGTAAACGTAGGTAGTTTTTAATACACGAGCTTTCAGACGCCGTTTATCGATTTCAGATCTACCCAGATATGGATCAGTGAACGGATTCCAATCAGTATTTCTCCGACTATCAACCATTATTTCAAGACCATGTTTGAAACCATCCATTCCTGCATTTACATGAAGCCACTGCAATTGTTTTCATGATCTATATTAAAATTCAGAACTGATTTTGCTTAAATATTAAAATTTTTTTCGCAGTTTTTAGATGAGATGGGTAAACAATAAAACATGATTCCGATCAATCTCTTACGAAAATAAAAATTTTTTCTCAAATATGATAAGAATAAATAAAATAAATTTTTTTTACAGTTTAGATTTTGTAAACATGAGCATGAGATTCTATAAATTATAATAAACAGAAGTATACTAAATTATTACTGAAAATAACAAACTTTCTTTTTTCTTGAATTTTCATTACTTGCTTCAGCACGTAACACTCTAATAAACGGCGTGAAACCAGTATCATCCGTTATAATTACTTTTGTTGCTTGTTCGAAGCTTCTACGTTCGCCAAACAAAATGAAATCAAACTCCACTTGATTTACACGTGATCTCCAAAGAAAATCCTGGCAATGACAAACATGATGCATACTGCTGAAGCAAAAGAATGATATAAAAAACAATGACAAAAAGCAATTAATTTACGTACAATGGACGTCATCGAAGAAAATTCTAATTGATTTAAAAACCCACTTTACATTCTCGATAAGCTTTATAAATGACATTTATCCAATCAGCACGGCTCATTCGTATTTTTTTATTAGATGGGGTACGATGGATGAACAATAAAACGTGATTTCGATCAATCGTATTTGAACGATACAAAGCAACTGCAATTTCGCAACAAGCACGCTTCAGAGCTTTGATGACACTACACGTCACCTCTCTAAATGATATACATTTAAAAAAAATCAACGAAATACTATTAATTGAAGAAATGACTCATTTCGGTTGAATTAAATCTTAACAAGAACACTATTTTAACGTGATGAATACATATATACAAGATTTTATAAATATCTGGTAACAAGTCAAGACAGAAATATCAAAATTCTGATACAATAACAGATGCTCTGAGAAGCATATCAGTTATTTAACTACGGGAAATTAAAGTACTATTAATCGTGACATTGCTTGCTACAAAAGTATCTGAAATAAGCTACAAGCTTTCTGAATTGCAAACAAAATGCTGCAACGTTTACGAAACATACTCTGATGTATAATTGTCAACAACTCGAACCACAGCACGATAAAAAAATCGGTGTTCGGTTGGATCCGCTTTACTTTCTGCTTTATATAAATGACCCGAATTATGAGAAGACTTCAATTTGTCAATCTGCAATAGTAGATCAACAAGTTTAACCTCAATTATTTTGCTTAAATTTACAAATTGACAATTAAAAACTGAGATTAAACGATAAAAAGATAAATGACAAGCACAGTCTTTCTAACTATAGTATCCTTACACGTAATAGTTGGAAAATATTGATACAATAAATGTACGCAAAAAAAACTGACGTTATAATTTTCTTTGATACGATGTAAACCGAGTTTAGATAAATGAGCCAAGTCAATATTACGCTGCGAACGAATTTCTTCTTTGTTGCTCATGTCGTAATAAAAAAACATTGGATATGAATCAGATGATGATATTAAAACTACAATTTGACGAATATTTTCATTTTGAACGCGGCTCACAGCTTCCTGAAAAAATTAAATCACAACAAAAGGTACATAAATTTTTAGGAATTGTGTGAACTGCAAATTACCAATGGCTTGGAATCATTATTTATTGTTGAAAATGCTGACTACAGTGACTAAAATACCTCATATTTTACCTTTAAAGTTACTGAAAACTTTTTATCCAAATTTGCATCAGACCGTACAGCATCAGTTTGCGAAACGATATAAAGTGTTGAATTTGGCTGCAGAACCTTCGAAGCTACTTGAGGCAATCGCTCAACAATATCTGCTACATCACCCGTAACACGCATTGTAACGCTGATTTCCACCACTTCGTCATTCGGTAAGCCAAGTCCATGGCTACAAAACGATATATCGTGCAGAAAATATATAAAATATAAGAAATGTCGAAATATTCTTTTTCATTTGATTAAGCCGTACTATCAGGTATGTTTCCAAAAAAATAGTAGTTCACGAAATCATTCAAAACGTAGTTGGCATCTGTACGGCTTAATCAAATGAAAAAGAATGAAACTTACGCAATCTTCTGTATTGGAATTGGAAATTGTATGTCATTGCAATGACCATCATTTAATCGTGTGATAGAAGTTTCTGGAACTCCACAACATACTGTCACGTATTTCAACACTGAATCAAAATTACTCTCAAACATTTCATATAATATATCATATTTCTCAAGATTCGTTGGACTTGGTGATGAACCCTGAAAAAAATGTAAGCGCAGCATACTATCGTTTTATCATTCATTCATTTATTCAAGTACCAATAAAAAAAACAGTAAGCTAAAAAAATCAATGAGAGCAAATTCATACTCTAATTTTAATTTCTGAATATGTCGGTGTTTCCGCTTCAATCAACAATGTTCTAGCAGCATGTGCCAATTCCAAATTCTCACTTTTGACAAAACTAGCAATTTTTTCTAATACAGGAGATATCCGTAATATCAAACGGCGATTATTACTAATGTACTGCAAAATCTTCATGGACAACAGATTCTTTTCATTAACTTTTGTATGAGAGCAAATCAGCCTAACACATCGTTCCGTATCACTAATCTGCAAAGTATTCATTATACCTTTACGAAAAAGAAACAGTGAATGAAAACTTATGTAACGGATTGTTCACCTGCGATAAAAGCTTCGTGACAGATTTGTCATACTGATCTTCTTGAAAAAATAATTCACTTTTGTAATAATGACCAAGGACATCGTCCAAAATTAAGGCTGTATGACCTTCGCAACCATTTTCAAATCTTGCTAAAACTCTTGTTATTGGCTCGAATATCATTTTCTCCTCCTTAGCTTTTTGAGGATCTAAATCATCTAGATAATCCTGAAAAAAAATCAATCTTTGTAGAAAACCACATGCTTTTCAAGAAGCTCTTAAAACAGAAGTGCATAATCCAGAGTAACATTCTTAAAAGTTATTATTATCTTAACAAATCATTCAAACAAAGTCGTACCTCAATGACATTACAAATTTCTTTCGCAGGAAAATTTTCTGCCTGAACTTCAAGAAATTTACTGAGCTGATTTAATATCTTTGGTTTCATACGATTCTTTAAAACAGCGAGTTTTTGCTGCAGCTGCTCATAAGGTAGACATTTATCACCGAGCACAGAAAAAAGTGAATCTACCAAACTATCAGCATAAGTTGAAAATGTTGGCTCTGTTTTACAATAACCATCAAAAACATTATGTAATTCCTGAAATATGAATAAAATTACACTCAGAAAATAACGTGAGACTAATAGTAATGAAGGCTATCAGTGTAAGCTAGTGGTTCAATTTTTTCCAATAATATAATTTCTCACTATCAAGTAAAGATAAAAAAGTTTCAAATACATCTAATTACGCTTCAAACCGTTACATAACGAAAGCAGTTAATGCTAATAATTTTTAATGAAAAATCGGTACTTACATTAACGATATTTGTAAAATACATATTTATAGGTGACTTTTTTGTGAGACTCTGTGTCCATTCAATAAATGAATCCTCGAAATCTACAGGTTTAGTAACTGTTAAACGATTTTGTGCTTCTAAACGAGCAACTAATGTTCCTGGATGCAGCATCTGCCCGGGTTGCGCAATTTTCTTAAAACGTCCTCCAACCTAAGATTGAAAATTTCTTCAGAATGTACTACTACTATTAATCCTTATCATCCACAAAGATCTCTTCAGTATAGTGATAAAAACGTTAGTTTCAAGAACGCAGAAAAAAATTTGTACATTCCGAAGACTAGAGCAAAGTGAATCAATAAAAGTTCGTCAAAGTTTTTTGTTCTTAATGAATCAAACCACTGACTCTAGCAAAAATTCTTGATAGAAAGTGATCATTACGATTTGAGAGTGAGATTTTTTGACGGAGTAGCATAAATATGATCAGTATCTAATACAGTACAAACTGCATCAGTTAACGAATATATAAATAAAAAAACCAGATAAAATAAAGCTTCAAAAAATATTAGCTAAAATATGGCTGGTATCAATTACAAATAAAATGATTAGGTAGATCTTTCTATAGTAAAAGTAAAACTGAATTTTCAATCTGATCAAAATTATTGCCTTCTTTGCACGCATGTCGAGGACAACTTTCATGCTCTCCATACTTGCATATATCTGACCCGGTAGAAGGAGCTCTCCATCTTCTACTTCATATGACAATAATTTGCCGGCACAAGATGATCGTAATACAGTTGGATCATTTTCCTTTTCAAATATTATCTGAAAATTTCGACCTCCACTGATAAAATCAAAAATAATTTGTCCAAACTTCATTGCCTCCGAATTAATTTATCAAGCAACAAAAATTGGTTCAACAAGAAATAGAAAACTAATTCCTTTTTTTGACAACATTTTCAAAAATGCTACCTGCATTCGTCCAATGTGAATTTTGTATCGTTCAATTTCTTCTTCCATGTAACACGGATGTGATCTATCCTTGTATTTCAACAACAATGTACCGTTTCGCAATTCACGATATTCGACAGGAACACATCGACCATTCATTTTAATCATATATTCAAAATTAGAAGTACGCGTGGCGGTTACACTGAAACACAAAAAATAAAATGGATCTAATTGCGAAAAAATGACAGTCAATCAAAACAAGAGAATAAAATGGATCAAAAAAACAACATTGATGGAATAAAACTAACCTGTATTTGATATTATTAAAAACTAGCTCCACTTGATGAGTTTCAGTAAGGTCAGAGGGCTGCAAAATACGTCCTCTGCTTAAAGCGTTAGTGAAAGCACTAAATGCTTCCGTTATTTTTGAATGCGCTATCAACATGGAACCATAAGCAACAGCCATTGGCAATGGTGGAAGCTCAACCTATAAAGACAACTTTTGAATATGGCCTTCATTTCAGTATTAAAAAAAGTACTCTCCAATTATTTAAGAACAAAAAGAAACTTATCAGTATGAAAATGAATCAAACACCATGTTTTGTTTAGAATATTTCTACCTGTTAACATGCTTGTTAGTACTATCTTTTTGCAAAGAATAAGAAACATTGAAAAGCAATTTAAAAAATACTGTGTGCTTCTTAGAGGCTATTCGACGATCCAACCACGTGGTATCGATTTTATTTTGCTCGAATTCACAGTCTTTGAATAAAGAAATTAGATAGGGTAATGTTACAGGAAACTTTGACTGAAGCTGCAGTTCTTGAAGCGCATTCAACATATTAGAAATGGCTAAATGCCTGTAATTTAGCAATCTATTTAAAAAATACAAGTTGTTATTGATATTTAGAAAGTCATAGCATTTCAAATTCTAAAGTAAAATAATTTTCTGTATTCTATGACTGCTTTGCAATAAGCATTGTATTTTAGTAAAAATAAGTCACAAGTGAAAATTATTGAAAATTTTGAACCTTGTGGATCCTGTAGCAAATAAATGACCAAACTGTGAATCAGCAAATTCATGAAGGGATCCTGCGCCAACATGTGAAAAATATCCCCAAACGAACTGGGTAGAACGAAAGTTTAAATTAGTTATTTCACCAGATGCTGGTCGAAAATTTTCTTCAGGATCTTCGCTTGTTATCCGTACAGAAACAACATGTTTATCACAATGTGGATATATCTAAAATACCCAAAAATTATACAAAGTTGTCCACCATGATAGTTGTTAACAACTTCAAAAAAAATTTTTGAAAAAAATTCCAAAAAATTAAATCAATTATTTTTCAAGCATAGTTTGCTTATAAATATTCAAACATCAGATAAATATTCAAATTTCAAAGTATTACAAATGAACAAATAAATTCCTTTTTAAACTACTAGATTATATGTTCATCTGAATACAATGTTCGTGAAACAAATTAGTTGCTTTTTTCTGTTTCTTTACAAGAATCTTTAATGAGATTTTGCGAAAATGATTACCAGATGAAAAGGAATTTTATCAGTGCCATATCGACTTTTACCATAATACAAACGCACTTCGCTAATACATTGTAACGGTACTCCCATCGCAATTTGTAATTGCGCAGCTGGTAAATTCACATTTGTTAACATCTCACTCAGTGGATGCTCAACCTGAAAGTAAAATTACTTTTTCTGATATGGAAAGATTTTTAATGTCAAAATTAACTAGTAAAAAAATGATAGCAAATCATCAATATTGAAAACTCTATTCATTAAGTGTTTTTATCAATATTCACTAGAAGTCATCTTTACTGAATATCCTATGACACAAAAATTTTTTGCTTGATATATTTCTAATATATATACAAACAAACAACTGCAAACTAATTTTCAAAAGGTACCACGTAAATATTTTTCACTTATTCAAACAGTGAAAGTCCAATGAAATTTTTTGATATAAGATATTCAGTAGAGATGACTTTCAGTAAATACTAAAAAAGTGAATAAATTGATCAGTATCATAAACGGAAGTATGCATGATACCTGCAACCTCGGATTGAGTTCCAAAAAAAAATATTCATTGGTTTTTGGCAAAAATAAATACTCCACAGTGCCTGCACTAACATATCCAACCATTTTAGCTAAACGAACTGCATCCTATAAAAAATAATATTTTACAGTAATATTTAATAAGAGATGAAATGCAATTACAAAAATAAACAACTAACCGATTCCATACTTCTTTGGACAGCTAAAGGTGCAGCAATTGCAGGAGCTTCTTCAATTATTTTTTGACATCGCCTCTGAACTGTACAATCTCGTGTCCTCAAAGCTATTACCTCGCCATACATATCACCCAAAAGTTGCACTTCAATATGACGAGCATCTTCCAAACAATGCATCAGAAAAATATGCCCACCTGCCACTTCTGCCTAAAATGAAGTAATTTTTACAATAAACTATTAGATACCCAACTGCTTGAAGATATGCATCATGTTCTGTTATTTGACATTTTATAGATATCTATTATTTCTGCAAACTTTTACACAAAACTTACTTGCACTCTTCTAAAATTCACTTCTAAATCAGATTCATTACGCACTAATCGAATCCCTTTGCCACCACCCCCTTCTGAAGCTTTGATCATAACAGGATATGGAATTTTTTTTTCCTGCAAACCACAAGTACTTTAAAATCAAACTACATATGATGAAAAAACTTTGAAATATGGATGCAAAAAATTTAATCATACGTAAGAGGATTAATTAATATGAATAATATAGAAATAAAAATACATTCATGACGCGTAGAGCTTCTTCATGGTCATAAACACAAGCTGCTGTACGCATTTCTGGTGTAACTTCTATATCAGTTCCTTTTTTTTCGCACATTTCTTTGGGCAAAAATATATCATTACCGGACCAAGGAACTACAGGAACACCTGCTGACTAAATATAATCATTAACTACGAATCTTGCATTGTTATTCGAAACATAAATTTGTATAGAAAATATATAACTCGTCTGGCCAGAAAAAAAAGTCTCAAATTATAAGAGTTTCAATACTTAACCTGAGCAAGTATTGTTGAAGCAATTTTATCTCCCAAAGTGAACATTGCCGACCCAGGGGGGCCCATGAACAAAATATTATGTTTTTTTAGACCATTTGGTAAATCAGGATTTTCTGATGCATGTCCCCAACCAGCCCAAACTGCATCCACATTGTTACTCACAGCGTGTTTCAGTATATCATCAACATTTGCATAGTTATTTTCGTTTGCACCCGATTCCGAGAACACAAAGTTGTCAATCATTTTCAAATATTCTGAAATTACTGCAGGAAGTGCTTGCAAAAATATAACCTAGGCGCAAGTGGTGACAAACGTTGTCATATGATCATCTACTTCTTTTATGTTTTCAATCATTTTGTGTATTACTAAAGATTCTAAAGTTTTCTGGAAATATTTTAACCTGGATTTGAGGAAATTTCTTGTTCAGTAGTTAAGTTAATAAATTTAAAGAGACGATCATCTTTGAATGTCTCTTGGGCCCAACGTCTGATGGACATAACACACTTGAATGCTGCCATTCCATTATTAGCGATCAACAACTGCAACTTATATTTAGTTCAAATACTACTTTAATAAGTTAACAAATTTGATTTTATATAAACGATTTGAAACTACATCAGTACTTTTATTTAGAGTTATTTGCATGTGAAACACCAACAAATTCATTAATTTTTCTGTATAAGCTATACTTCTATAACAAATGACTACTCTAAATATAATCTTTAATGAAAGCTTTTATATCTAATTAATAAATCAAAAAATATACAGTTTTAATAGGCGTCGCTAATTTCGGATCCGCGTATTTGCTGAGAAAAGCCTCAACTGTTCCATATGTTTCCGCTCTTTGGTCCACCTCATTTGATTTTTCAAAATCCACAAACTCACGGTTATTGTGTGTGAGCAAAGGTGGAGTTGGCATCCTTAAAAAATTACTGGTGATAATTATTAAATTAATTAGTATTCATCGATAAAAAAATAACGAAATACCGGTATAATAATGTGAACTTAAATAATAGAAGAATTTTTTCCTTTCAAATAATATTTTAAGGTTGTATAAGATGATAAATATATAATCTTAAGTACAAAAACAAATAGAAAACTACAAATGGAAAGGTCAAATTAGGAAGGTCAAATTAAACGTAAACATTAAATATCATTGAAAAGTGATGAGATAGCTGATAGTTATCAATTATTTGACAACGCATGGATATCAGTTATAAAATGCGAAAATGTTGCGACGACCCCATAACTTCTTGAAGGAATGCAAAATGACCGGTGATGACACATGCATAAGAAAAGGAAAAAGAACAAGACATCTGTAGAAGAAGAGAGCGGACATCAGGGAAGGTGTTCCAGCCTGATAAATCTACTTACTACTATTTACATATGTTTAGCTGAGTATATGAACGTGTATGTCCACACAAATCTATGCATAAAATGTACATTATGTACGCGTTACTTATTATTATTATTATTATTGTTATTAGTAATATCATATATTTATTTATACAATTTTCTAAAAGTTTAATAATTATGAAACAAAAAAATCATTTAATAAATATTAAAAAGTGACTACAGTATGCTTCAGCTTCTGAATTTCACATTTACAGCAATGAAGTACAATAATCAGTCATACTCAACATTTTTTTGAGTAACGAAACTTTTGATTAATTTATTGCACAGAAACAATTTACAAAAATAAAAATATCAAATGATACATTATTGATCTATTTTGATGAAAAGATTTAATAACAACTTTTCTCACCTACCAATATCACAGAACATTTATTATCCGTGACCTGATCTAATTTACTGATACTATATATAACAGAAATTATTCAATTTGACAATAATATATCTCTACTTCAGGTCCATTAATGTTTTTTGAGATAAACATATATGATCTTTAACATGACTTAATTTTCCAAGCTGAATGAAATGAATTTATTGTATTAAAAAATGAGATGAGCAACAACTATGCAAAGTAAATGTCATCCAGATTAATGATTAAATTAAATAAGCAGTCGAACAAAAATAGAATTTTGTCAAAGTAATGTCAAAAATTATAGAGTACGTTTAACAATATTACTCGCCATCAATTAAGACCAAATTTCTTGCATTTTTAAAAGAGGAGATATACACTGACTGAAATATAATTCACTTTTTTTCGAAATTGAAATAGTACGCATTTGACGTTATTTCTTAAATCTTCACTTATTAGAATGCAAAAATATAATATAGCTCATTTAAGATCAATTTTATAATATAGTATTGATATAAAGATTAAAAAGTGAATTACATACATAGCTACTGTTAGAAAATTATTAATTCAATGTAATAATTTTTCAAAAACTACAAGCTTATAAAAAATTTAACATCTTAAAGATGATTCTTTATAATAATATTAGCTGCATAATGAAATATGATGAGCTACAAACAGTAATACTGACTTGTACTGTAATTAATAGTTAAATACTGTAGGATAGAACTACTTAAACTGGATCTGAAGCAATATCTGAAATGAGTTAATTCGTTACTACTTATTGTATTTTCCTTAGCTTTTGTCATAATGGAAAAAAAGGCAAAATGGAAAATCATTATTAATTGTGTAAGTGAAAGTATAAACCAGGTAAAATGAAAATATTTCATTTTTATATGTCATCTCAATGAGTGTCGCAAATTTGTTATCTTACCAAAAATTTGATTAAAAAAAAATCACTCTTTTTTTTCTCTAAATGATAAGAAAAATCAAAGATCAGAAATAATTTTAATAATTTTAACTCTAACATTCACACAACTTCAATACTTGTTCACTTTATCGTTTACAAAGCTAATGACTGTGACAGTATCAAAATGCTAGCATAATTTATGCAAATATTATTTGCTTACAAAATATAAGTAATAAATTTGCAAGTAAATCTTTCATGCATAATTTTATATCAATATTAGAGTATTTAAATTTTTTGCTTTATTTCAAAAAATAATTAATTCATGCCTTTTTGTAAAAATAAATAACACTGATTGCAAAAAAATTCAAACTACCATATTAGCTATTAGTTTTAATTTCATGCGCAGATTGATATATGATTGAATTTAGTTTATATTTCAAAAAATCAAACGCCATTTCGATTTTTACGATATAAATAATAGCACTGTCTGCTAGCTTAATAATACATTTCATTCACATGAAATGAAAAAGGTCAGCCAAGATCATTTACTGAGTGTAAGAAACGTCAGGTATCCATCCATTTTCCTTCTACATTTAAAAAGTACGCTGTAGTAATTTGGAGAATGTACCGATGACCTTTTTAAGCGCTTCAATATCAAAGATCAGCTCCCATCTTTATAACATCATTTATTGTCCAAGAATCGTTTTTTTTTTCTTTTCATCATTTTATCGTAATTTTCAATAAATTATTTATAGTATTAATTTTTCTTATATTGTTAATCGATAAATTAATTAGTAAATTAATTACTTGAGAAGCATCATTAAATCATAGTACTACCATGTTGAATATTGCCCATACCAACTTAAAATTTTGTGTTTATATTGATGAAAATGTCAAACCATGACAGCTTTGAATTACTGATTGCTAATTGTTTGTTAATTTGTATTTATTTGCTGCAAATAAAAAATTATTAATATGTATCAGTATTGTGTATTGATAAAATAAGTGATTAAATATGAAATGAAATAATGAATGTTCCATTTTTATGTAAATACAAATTCATAAAAGCCAATAAATTCAGTAATACAACTAGAAATAATGAGAGAATTAGAAAAAATTTAAAACTAATTATCGATATAATTAAAATAATAACAAGTGTTAGTAATATGAATTAATAGCAGATGTAAATGCATGATGAATATAATAACGAGCATTCTTCATGCATTTATATCTTCTATTTCTTCATATTACTAACATTAGTTACTATTCTGATCACTTGGGTAATTGTATAGAAATCATATCAAAGCTATCAAAACTATGCCGTAGATCGATCTATGTTTGAAAGTATTAAATTAATAAGAGCGAAAAAAAATTTTCAACTTAAACAATGACCTATTAAATAATCAAAATTTTTGTCTTATGCAAAAGACAGTAAAAGAATATAAAATTACCAAACTAAACAGAGAAATGATTGCTTGTTTTCTTTTCTTATAGAATAAATGTGCAGAAAACAGTCAACAGTTGAATGTGTAATGATATGATCACGCAAGTAGCAACGTTTTATACGAATGTGCAGTAAGTATTGCACAGGATAGTCAGTTAAAACTATCTAACAAAAAACTGTTCTTCAACACATAACCTCAAGATAATTTTCATTACTATTTCAATGCATAATAATTAATTAACAATAATAATAGTAATAATAACATGAATTAACTCATTGTTCTAACTTTATTGCTCACAATTTTTTGAACAAAAAAAAAGTAATTGTGTTAAAAATTTGAACAATTTTATGCACACGTCTTAGCAGTGACAAATATTTATGACAATATATATACATAGAAGTGATAATAACAAATTTGAAAAGGTAATGAAACGAACTTATTATATTCAAACGTGAGAAAAATTTTATCCATTTACGTGTCATATTTTTAACCTATAAAAATTAAATAAACTTCAGCCTTTTTTTTCTCATTACTATCAATAAGAGCAACACAGAAATTTATTTTTTCATAGGCGTGACTAAAAAGTTATATAAATATACTTGTCCATATCACTACTGAATTAAAATCATATCACTTACGCTTATCATACGTATATTTTTAAAAAAATGCTTTCCTACCAGTACTGCATAGATTTATTTAATTTTGCACACATACAGAAAGCTACGATAGCGATTCATTCATTTAATGGCAATCAAATTCACTCACTCACTCACTCACTCACTCAGTCTTCTTTTTTTCTTGTCATCATTTTTACTAAGTGCTTTAGCTAATTTAACACGAGAAAGTTAGAATATCTCACTTTAGTAACAGATATTAGCATAAATTAGGTGTGTAATTTTCGTTACATGCAATGTATAGCCAAAAAAAACATTTGCATATTGATGCAAAATAAACTGTAAATACTTATTATAATGCAACTTTGGATGATATTACTCATTATGAGCTAGTGATAATTACCAGCTAAAACTATCTATTTTATGTCTTTTTATCACTATATGATTAATAACATCATATAAATTTAACACTATCTTCTAACATTAATCCAGCGTTTAAATTACAAACAAATATACAAACATAATTACAAGTCATATTTAATTATTAATTTCAAACCTTAGCTTATTAAATAAAATAAATAAGCATGTATAACACGTAAACAAAGAGTTTGCTAAACAATTCATCCATGCTACTTGCATAAAATTAACTTACTTATAATTTAAAGTAACAAATTTAATGCAAAAAATAATGTCATGTAATCATTATAACAAAAGTATTCTTTAAAAAGTATTCAAGTACTAACTTACAAATATTTTATATGCTATACAAAATATCTCTTTTTTTCAATCATTTGCAACCGTTCCAGATGAAATTGTTTATGTTTAGTTTTATGCTTTCAGCAAGAAAATTGTGGAAAAATAAATGAAAAAATAACCAACCAGTCAACACCAAATCGTTCTTTACTTAATATTAAATATTAGCAAAATTTTATATTCTTGAAAGAATACCTGTCAAGAAGAGTTGGTGGCATTGATATAATATTATTTGCTTACGCGGTTGCTACAATAATCACTGCTTGAAAGCCAGTGTGAAATGGAGCTATTGATAAGCGATGTTCCTGGAAGTAAAATTTAAGCAAATTGAATTATTTTCTTTTTTTGCATCTATTTATATCGTTCGTACATTAGTGAAAAGCATATCATTCACATAAATGCAATATAACAATTGAGATGAAGAAAAAGATTTGAATTAATAATTTGATATATAAAAGATTATATCATTAAAAAATTAGAAAAGATAACATTAAAGCCAGTTTTTCGTTGAAATAAAAAACAAGTTTTTATAACTCACACAATAATAAAATTTAATATTAAATTTTTCAAAAACAAACTATCTTAATAATGATAATGGAAAATAATGAAAAAAAAGTATAGAAATAATGAAATAATGAATACATACATGCAAGTTATTATACAGGACATATAAGTTGGTCATTTTAATCATATAACTGTTTTTGCATGTCAGGTGATAATATTTTAAAATATGGTCAAATATCTACATGCTCATCACTTATTAATTCTAAAATTTTATCAAAATAACCATTTCATGACAGTTAGTCAGATTAAATTCGATTAGATTAGTTTAATTTTCTAAAATTTAATTCTAAAATTTTATCAAATTCATAAATCAATAAATCTAAAATTTAAAAACTGTATAAAATTTCAAAGTTAATATTTTTTTTTACTCATTCATTAATTTTATCAAAGTTTATCAAACTTATCGAGCGAATTTCTTTACTAGTTACAAATGTAACAGTGCAGAAAAGAATAAATTCTAAACTGACTAGGTAAAAAAAAATAAAAAAAAATGAAAAAAATTTTAGCAAAAACTGATAACAGCAAATGAATAGTGACTTATACTGATAACAGCAAATAGGTTGTGATGTATACGAGACAGAAGCACAGTAATGCAAACAATTTGCCGTATTCGTCCAAAAAAGAAATTGACAAATTACTAAAGAACGAAATGTCCCAGTTTAGTAGTGTAGTACTGCTACGAATAAAAAAAAAAGAAAAAAGACAATAAAGGTTAGAGGGTAAAAGTATATTTGAGAGTTAATACCAAATTGAATGCTACACTTTTTGTAAAAAAAAAAAAATGTAAAAAATTTTTAAAATTATTTTAAATAAAAAATATATTTTTTAAATTATGACATCATCATTTAGTATATACTAAAATGAATAACCAAGTTATCTAACAATATTACATTCAAATAAATAATAAATTTAGTTTAATTATTTATATTTTATTTTACATTTTTACGCCTCTTTTTTTTTCCTCCCCTCCCTCCTCCTCCTCTCACTTCTAATCATTTTTTACTATGTATGCACATATTAATTTTCGATCTTTGAATTTTTGTTAAATTTTTTTTATAATCGTAAAAATGCAAAGAAAAATTGTGAAAGAATCAATATACTTTCATCGATAAACTTTTGCGACCAATGATCATGAAATAAAATAATGATATAATTTTAGATATATAGACTAAAATTGTATTACAAATAATATTTTAAACCATTTTTACACTATGTTACCATTAATTGTATTTATGTCAACTGGTCTGATCATTAGTACATATCTATCAGAAATAAAACAAGTACTTGATATTGTTCAATGAACATACATATTTAAAATATTTTAAAATTAATCAATATGCTACTAAAAAAAATTGAACCAGTTAAGATGTATAATAAGCAAACGAAAAATATCACATATTTTTGCACAATTTTAACAAATTAATAAAATGCAAGAATGAAACAATTTCGGATTAATTAATTTTACTCTCTTTGCATACCATACATTAATTACAGTTTTGACAAGAAAGTGATTTTGATCATTTTTTTATCTTTGTAAAATGACGTATTATTATTTTTATTGTTTTTTGACTCAAACGAAATATACTATTTTTACTGTTATTTGATTCAAATTAAATTATATTACTTTTACTGTGCATTGATTTAATCTCAATAGCATATTATTTAACACATAATTTACAATGCATTGCTAATCCACATGTTGCTTTGTTGCTGCTGTTCACATTTACTTTGCAATAATATTCTTAAAATGAACAATTCTTTTTTTGTTTGTATTTTCAATAATTTAAATCTGAATGAAACTATAGATGAAAAATAGTTAGCTATAATGAATGCCAGCATACTTCTTTGATTATTAGCATTTAAATTTACACTAATTTTCTCTTTAACTGGTTTAGTTCATGCTAGCTTCTTCACTCATTGATCTTTTTCGTTCAGTAATAGACTAGTTTAAACTGAAAAAGAAAATATTTAATTCATTTAAATAAAAAAATAAGTAAAAAAAAAATAACAAATGAGCGAGCATTATAATGAATTGCGTGAAAACTGATACTAGATTGTTGTACAAAATAAATGAAAAAATAAAAAATAACAAAAAAAAATAATCAAAAAAATAAGATTCATTATTATGTAAAAAAAAGCAAGAAAGAAAAAGCTCTAAAATACTCCAAAAATATCATCAAATCTAAATAAGACAACATATTTTGAAAATAAAGTGTAGAACAAAATTTACTCATATTCATCACTAAATTTGTTGTAATGCTGTTAATTACATAAAGACACATTCAAAAATGTAAACAAAAAAAGTGACGGAAAGCGTAAATCAATATGAAAAACTTGTTTTTTTACTTTTTATTTTGCAAAATTCCAAAAATAGCAACAAAATGCTGCATTCTTTTTCGTCAATTATTTAATAAGTAATAAATATTAATTAGCAGTAGTGACACTTTAAAAAACCTGCAAATAATTGTTGCCTTCAAAAATGTGGCAAACCTGCCAACTTTCCACTTTATTATAAACACGAAGCATAACAACTAATTACAATAACAAAAACATTAAAATACTATTACTTATTACATCCATACAGTACCATGTTAACATACAGCTCCTACCATCATACCTTAACTTAGCATATGTACTGTGCTATGCATCAAACTTTCCATTACCCCTCAGCACATTAACACATTATCAATTTGAAACTTTCGAAAAGTAATGCCTGACTTCGAGAAAAAAACAAACTACTCCCACGCATTATTTTCTACATTACTAGTACAATTGAATAAGAGCTTTTAGTTGTAAAAAACCATGACCATATATCAAAAATTTATTGATATATATACCACCTTATTCAAAAGTTAGCAATCTCAGATGATCATGGATATTTTTAGTCTATGGCCGGATGGTATTTCACAGACAAGGACTACTTGGCACCTTCCAGAAATGCTGGGAAATTTAGCTTAGGCACAGTTTGCGCCACTTCTCTTGAAGTTGGTGTTGACTACTTTATAATACTTTACCTCAAGACAATTAATAGAATAATAAAAATTCAGCTACAGCAACGAATTAGCATGAATCCAGCTAAGATAACTGCAGCGAAATCTAGTAAGCAAAAATATCATCAAGTTTTTAGTAACTTTAAGTACTGCTTGCTCATCTTCCTCACTATGCGTGTTATTGTCTGAGACGCTTGTAAAAGCGAAAAAGTACTCATATTAAATATATACCTTCGTGTGCTTTTTCCTGAAGCTGTGTAGTAATATTTAAACAAAGAATTAAGATCTGCACTTAAACATGATTCATTAAAGTTTCTTCACATGAAAAGTATTTTCAGAAATGCAGATATGACACTTCGTTCTAGAAAAGGTGGGAGTACAATGAATTAATAGTGAAAGACAGACAATAATTTAGATGAAACTAAAATTGCTAAATAAAGACATAGTTTAGTATGTTGAGCAAAATTATTGGAAACGCCTCTGCTAAATCACTCCTTAAAAAAAATTTTTGCTATAAAATATTTAGGCCACGGAGATTCTAGAAAGTTATACTAATCAACTCTATTTACAGAAGACCAGATCCAAAAATTGATAATACATTGCTTAATAATTATTAGTCATCTCTAGATACAATAAACAGGTTTGTCGAGAACATTCGCCACGTCCTGAATAAAAATTGAATTTGCAGTAGCTACCATCAGATGACACCACTAAAAAGAGAAAACACGATCACATAAAAGATGAACTGTGCCCAACATGAAAATAGAATTTTGAATTAAATGCATTTCAGGAGTCTTTTTTTTATTACATTTGAAACAACCTGAACCATAGGTTTGTTAGTAGGACAGCAATTACTTAAATAAATAAAATTAAATCTTCTGATCATTTCAAATGCTTATTTCTTGTTCGTAGAAAAGTAACAAAAAACCAACCGATGACAGAATTTGGCTGAGGACCAAAACTGCATAAGCAAAAGTCAGTATGTTTAGAAGGGAACGGCAACTGAAAGCGTGACACGCTCACTTCACCAAAAAAAGTCAGCTTTTTTAACGGACTAAATGAATACCACTTCTTAAAAACCAAATTGACAAAATATACGAATATTAAAAATTTTTTAAAGTGAAAATTAAATTTCTAAAACGAAAATTTTATAAAACATTTCTGAGACATACATTTTCTTCTTTTTTAAAGCTAGAGAGAATAGATGAATAGTACTATGATTGCTTGACACACATAACATGGTTGAATCCACTGAGAAATTTATACTGAAAACAAAATTATGCAGATAATTTGTCAAAATCGTTGAAAAAAATTAAATATTTAAATAAAATAATACCAAAATATAGAAGCTGGATTTGTCCCACGCCGTAATTCCTTCAATAAATCACAAGTTCTAGTATTGAAAATCCTTATTATAGTACCTTTCTCGGAAGAAGTTGCTAACTGTTCACCTGCAATATACGAAACTTTCACAACATTATCAGCTATCTTATTAAAAGTGTTACGAAAACTGAATGGATAAAAAAACATTTATCAAATATACGCGGTAAATTTTGTCATTCGATTTACCATCAGTAGCAACAAATGTGAGCGGCTCTTTTCAAGAAATGTACTATAATAATTGTATAAGTTGTTTAATAAAAAGTAAAATATTGAAATGAAATAGTAACGAAATATAGAAGAACAATAAATTAACTTTCTACAGCCTTTCTTAATTTAGGAATAAATTAGATCTGTTAGCAGAAATCATGATTCTATCATTTAAAATGATATTTTACCAGTAACATTAAGCGCGATAGCTGAGAGTGGTCTTTGATGAGCATTCATTATTCGTGGAGGAGCATCTGGGTTAGACAGAGTTATACAGCAAACTGCAGAGGAAGATGAAGAAGCAGGAAAAGCAAGAATAGAATTTTCAGAGGCTGAGCACAAGCAACATATCCCACGTGGATTTCTACTTGAAACAAAAACTTGCAATTTTTTCGGTCGGTCTGTAAAACTGTAACGAACGAAACTGCTGAAGTATTACAAATATTTCATATCATTTTTGCTGAGAATAAATGAATTATTACTATAAAAATACTTACAAAGAAATGACATAACTTCGGAAAAAGTAAAATAATTTCTTACATGCAAACTTAACTTCGTATATTCTTCAAAACTTAAAACAAAACGAAAAATTTTACAAACTTATTTTTTGATATATACCCATGTAAAAAAGGCATATCAAGCGTTCAAAGTCATCACTGTCAAGGAAGACTACTTTTTTAAACTACAATATTGGGCAGCAAAGTATTTTAAACCAAAAATTGTCGAGAAATATCTGTTTATTTAAACAACATAGGTTATCTGTTAATATAAAAAAAATCAATAAACAAACCTAAAGATATGGATAAAAGTATCGAGAACTACTACGATACGGTCACGTCGTAAGCGCACTGCTAGTACATCATCACTCATTTCCAATTCAAGCACTTTTCTGTGTTGCAAAATGTCCCAAATTATAACTAAAAATAATTAGAAAATAAGTTCAGGATCACGTCAGTTTATGCTTCATCACTTTTTTTTACTATGTGAACTTCCAAACATTTATAAAATGAATATGAAAAAAAAAAACCTTTATTTGTGGCGAAAGCTGGAACTCTGCCACCACCTACAAGAGCAATATAATTGCACTGGAATAACATTTCTATTTTTCCAATTCCACCATTTAATTTTTCACTACATTTCTGTTTCAAAGGATCAACATCATAAATTCGAAAACCATCATCCAGACCACATGCAAAGCAACTAAAGTCCTGCAATCATACTTATGGCATAAAGTAAATGACATCAATTGTTTAGCTACTTGCTGCGATTGATTTGTAATTTACATAAGCTTTAAAAGATTAAACGACTCAGAGGTATAACCCACGAATTTGGTATGAAATGTAATGATGTGCATTAATTCAAATACTTTTGTAAACAAAATGTAACAATCAAAAGTCAATCTGATAAATCACGTAGATGCAAGATAAAAAATAATAAAGTGAGCACAAATATACACCTGGTTGAATGTGTTAAATAACACGCGCGATGCACAGCTCATCTCTACGCGTCAGTTCAAACTGATAAAACTCACCTACCACCTGTAAAATAAGTAATTATTAATTTAATATAGAAGCAATGAAAATAAAATCAGAAAATAAATATGCAAAACCGTTACGCCGACAGATTGATTAATCGAATGAATGGCTGCTTGTACTTATTTCACGGAATCAGTAACAAGAGATATTGCAATTAACATTTTCATAATGACCACATCAAAGTGATATAGAGGGCTCTTATTTTTAATTGGTCTTGAAGCTTTTTTTGATTTGCGCTGGCTAATTTTGTCAAAAATTAATGCAGTATGGTAATTAGCAAATGTTTGTGGTAACTTAATTAACTGATTTTTTTATTTCTAAATATGTTTAGAAATGAGAATTTTTGAGTGTGCTGAAAAGTAACTAGGGAGGTAAGTATGCGTGTGCACTTGCCGCCCTTTTCGAAATTGAGCGCTAGTAAATTGGCAGCAATTAGAGTGACTATGAAGAATTGCGCATAATTACTTTGCTTATTAATTAGTTATTCTTGCTTAATGTTAATGTTTCACCGTGATGAGAAGTATTGTGTTGTTAAACTTATATATTTTTATTTATATTTTCATCTTCTTTTATAGACATATTCGATTATAGTCTATTTTTGATTGTGTGATTACATAGTTAATTAACGTACCTCATACACACACGTCTGTATTTTAGTGCTATTAAGTTGTTATTACTTTTAGTTTTATAAAGTCTGTTATTAAAAAAGACATTTGGTTTAATTTAATTAATTAATTAAAAAGCTCTTTACTCAATCCATCGTTTTTTCCTCAGCAGACTTGCTCAAAATAAAAATAACAAACATTTAAAGCTAATGTTGTTGTCAGTTTTACTTTTAAAAAAAGTTAAAACAAACTAGGTTGGGTGCTAGAAAATTTTTATTCATATATAAGTTATAATTACGTAATACGTAGTAAGTTATGAAGCAGTAGCGATAATGAGGAAATGTATAATTTAGTTTAAGAAAATGAAGAAAACTAGCACTTATACTAAGTTAGTTGGATTAGTAGTAATGTTACCTAGTACTTTTTACTTTGCTCTTTTAAAGACACAACTAGAAAGCAGTGATAATACGGCATTGTGGATGGTGTTTGATGTTGTATGGCTTTTGCAGAAGCTGGGTTATGAGCGTAGTGAACACGTCTTCCAGTTATGCATATTTGTGCGTATTATGTTGTGTGACAGAGGATAAAATTTGCATACTACATCATGTATTGAATCTTGCATTTTGAGTGTGTCTTTAAAATGCAGGCAGAGTACATATGTTGCTTTCATTTCTGTTGACATCACTTGGAAGTGAAGTGAGTGTTTCTTTGGGTGTGCTGTACATCCCTTTCCGCGTTTCGTCCGCTTACTTCTGCTTTGCATATATTAAAGGTATGTCATTTTTTAATTGATTAATTATGTTTCTAATGTCACTGTAATGCGTTAAAAGTAAATCACATAGCTCTTTTTACTTGCTCACTTCACCAAATTTACTTATCATTCATAACCTTGATGTTTACATAGTAAGACACTCTTGCTTATCGTAAATAAATGAAATAGTAAAATGCACTGAATTATTATTAGGTGAGGTTTCACGCAAGCTTCTGTAAGTCTTATTTGATTAGATTGTATTGTATCAGTATTGATGCAAAATTCTCTGTATGCATGTAATCTTTTACGTGATAACGTGAACAGAAAAAACTATTTTTCTTGCTTACAAAGTAATGTCGAATGCTGCTGTAGGCATTTGGGTAAAATGTTATATGCTGGGCTAGCTAGCATATAATGTGTAGTGTAGTCACATATGTGCATATATGCAAACAGATTTTTTATCACATAATGCTACACATTTGAAATAGTATGAGAGGTATTTAGAAGAACTGTGTGTCAAGGAAATAAATTAAATAGAAAGTGGCCAGTGATTGAGAAGCAAAGATGTGTAATAAGGTAAGAAGATAAAAGTGATTCGTTGAATGAAAGTGCACAGACGTTACTTACTTACAAATAAACTTTCAAAGGAACTACTTTTCTTGGTGAAAAGAAATCTTGCTTTTTCTACATGTTTGCCCTCACGTACTTATAGCAGTAGTTGCAGTTTCAACGCATATTTCCTAGTTTTCTTCTCCCTTCTTTTGATACCTCTTCGTCTGCTACATTTTACTCGATTTCCAAGTACTCTTTTTTGGTACTGCGAATTAAGAACTAAAATAGCCTTAGTCATCTTTATATGCATGGATTATTTATTACCTTGTATGATTTTAGTAAATATGAATTAATTATAATGTAGCAATTTCAGTTATTTAATTGCTGTGGGAAATTATAAATAAAGAATAATTTTTGCTCGTAAATATATCTGTCAGTTTAGTCTTCGTACTAAAAATTTAGTTAGCAGCAAAAGTTGGTCAAAAATATAAGTAGTGAGAAGAAACGTTTCTAAATAGTATAGAAACCGATGCATAATGCGATATAAGAAACAACTTGCAACGAGTCAGTTCATTACAAATAAATATCTAAAAAATTTTAAACCACCGAACTTGATCGGTTGTAATCTAATCATAGATCATTGCAATGAGTGAAGCCTATTGATTATGTTTCCTTCATCTTGTGGTATTGTTCAACTGCATCTAAAAGCATTGATACTTATCGTTCTTGTTGACATCCAGTTCCAGATTGGACTATTAGATGGATGGGAGAGTAGATAGGCTGATTAATTAGTAAAGAGATAGATATATGGCAAATATTTTAAAAACACAACCTGCACTGCATTTGTCGTGTGTCACACTAGGAGCACAGATGAAGATTTATTACCGAATGCAGTGAGAATGTTTTTTTTTTTACTATGAACGGAATATATTATTAAATTACGTTTGCTATCCGTAGAACGTAAAAAATTCGTAGCATATCAAAGAGGGAAAGTTAAATGATTGGTAATTCCACGGAGACAGAAGCACATCATCGCCTTTAATTTTATATTGCAGTAATTTATCACTCATACTGCTCGCTTTTTATGAGCATACACATGTATTATCATCATAAAATGCGTCTCGTGTATATCATTATGATGCTGCATTAATTACTTGTGTGTAGAACAAATATGTTCTTTTCAAAAGAGTTTCTGAAGAAACTGAAAAATACAGCTTTGATATGCATCTCATGCATATCTGACCTGCACAATCCTCTGGAATTACCTTACTCACCAAGGTAACATTCATCACTCTTAAATGCATAGATGACAGCGTTCAGTTTATGATTTTATATTATTTATTCTGGAATAAGATCGTTTTCCAGATAATAAACAATGGTACAGACCTACCAAAGTCCTGTTCGTGTATACAAATACCCGTTTGAAATTGTGATGGCTGTTAGTTTTGTTTAATCGTTTTGGTTTTTTAAAATTACATTGTTTTGCTAGTCACAGCACGTATTTTTTCTTTAAAATTCTCAGATTTCCCCAACTTTTGTATTGCTTATCAAATATTTCAAACTGCATTTGCATAATCTATGAAAACAGCTTTTGAAGGCTGTAGTATTGTACATTTAGGCTTATGAAAAGCGTTTTCCAACTTGCCCTCAAATTCCGATATTTGTTGGATCTGAAATAATTTATGAGTATCATTCGGAAGATGGTGCTGAGGAAGTAATTGAACGTAAATGTCAGCTGAACGTAGAAGCACCTTATCTAGTTAAAAAAGTAATTTTCTTCCATAATTTTGATTTTATGATGTCCACTTCTACTTCATATCAGCTCTACACTACCGTATTCAAATGTTCATCATTAACTTTTGTCAGATAGCTGGTGTTGATTATATTTATTTTACGCAAAAGAACTCTCTTGATCGCAGAAAACGTACTCTGATTATAGAAGCAACAAATATTTCTTTCGCAGCTCGAATCGATGTCAAAGAAACATGTCTTTATTACGTATGTTTGCCTTTTTTGCTGTACGTATTATTCACTCTATATACTTATGTAATTAATTTTTTTCCAAAAATATTGTAGTGATCTTAAATTCCATTCTTAATACTTAGTTTTTTTAATATTTTTTTCCATATTTTTGAAATTTTTCAAATTTTCATTAGAACTTTATAGATACCCATAACAAAGACCATCAAATAAAATGCAGTTTTTATAGGTTCATCCAGACAACAGTGAGTGGACATGTTTTGAACAAAGCGGTTCACTAGATGTTAAATCATTTTACGGGTTTGAATCTGCAGTCGAAAAATTGGTAGTCAAGCTATATGTAGCTAACATTGTTAAGGTAAGATTTTTATGTCATTAATCAACACTTTCTGGAAAATCTATTTCATCCTGTTCAGTGATTAAAACAAGCAATATTTTATAGGGGAAAGAGATATTGGAGTATTTCATAAATGAATTGATCAAAAGTGGTGTAACGTTTATTCCACCCTACAGCGATGCAACAGTATCAGCAGCTGACTCAGCGATTGACGTTTCAAGGCCTGCTGATGAAGATGATAAAGATAAGGAAAAAAATAATCGGGAAATGGCTGAGCAAGGTCGACGGTCTTCTAGCAACCGCAAATTTTCAGTCCTCAAAAAATCATCCTCTACACTCATACCTCGCAAATCAAGCACACCTCGAAATTCTATCGACGAATGTTGGTTTTTATTTCACTAATTTTTTTTGATCTCGTAGCTGTTAAATTTTCACATTCTTATCATTTTTAACGAGAATGAGAGGTAACCTTGTTGCGAACTAGAGTCATTAGGGATTTTTGTTTCTACTGTTTCTTTTATCGTATGCAGAAGCCATGCATTATTTTTCATATGCTCATGTAGAATTTTACTACTGAAAATTGTAACACATTCATTTTTTGTCTACTTCCCCTTCTTCTTTGTAGTTTGATTTCAACAAGTAGGGAACTGGTTGTAATTTGTTTGTTTTGTGTCGTATTTATCTGAAAAGATCACACACAAAGCTGATTTGGATACAAAGTCTAGAAGTTTTTTTTTTAATTTGCATGCTTAACTGGCATGTAATTATTCATCTTGCAGACAATCATTTTTCGTTGTTGGTTTTTCTGTGTTTACTTTTCTGATTTTTTCCTTTCCTTTTTTAGTCTGTATTTTGTCTATTAGCTTCCTTAGGAAACAAAAATTACCTGTTCCAGTTACTTAAAGAACCTCAGGCGACATAATTAGTTTATGTTTATTTATTGGTGCCTTGTTACTTCATGGACACATTAACCTCCATAGTTTGTCTTCTTTCAAAAGTCTTTGTATTCTGTATTGACAAGTATATCTTTTTTGCAGTGAGCTTTGCTTACTGCAAAAAAGATATACTTGTCAATTATGGTATTTATTGCTACATATATCGGCTTATTTATTCCTATATTTTTCATTAATACTCCTACATAATCATCATTATTATTTTGTTCTACTTCGGTGACTTTGACATAAGCCCTTTGATATGTCGAATTCATGATTGAAATGGTCGTAAACAACATCATATGCATTTCATTCTAGCCGATGCCAGGTTGGAATCAGAATATATCCGCCGCTTCTTAGGTCAGCTCAGTACTCTAGAGGAAAGTCGTCTTTGTGAATTGAAGTATGGACTTCAAGATGTGCTCAAGGTTGGCTTTTATTTAAAGCTATATTTTGTTACAAATTTTCTTGAATGCTTACTTTTAAGATGATGTTACTTTGGAAAGATTATTATCTATTCAAATCTTTTAGGACGTCTTTAAGTACTATTCGACAAAATTTTGTTATTATGATTTATAATAATTGTTTCAGGAAAAGATTCCAAATGACGCCCACCTGCTACGTTTTTTACGTGCACGTGATTTTGATGTTACTCGAGCCAGTGAGATGGTGCAGAAAAGTGTAACATGGAGAAAGCAATATAATGTCGATAAAATTTTGCAAGATTTCGATGCTCCCCCTGTTTTAAAACAGTTTTTTCCCGGTTGTTGGCATCATCATGATAGAGAAGGCAGGTAGAGTGTCACTTCCAATTATATTGACTGAAAACTTCTTAGTTGTCCTAAAATGTAAGTAAAAGAAGTGTCTGTTTGTCGTACTTTTTGAAATAGTGAAAAATTCACTAATATGTTATTTGATATTGATAATTTCAAGGCCAGTTTTTGTTCTTCGTTTGGGTAGACTTGATATGAAAGGTTTACTGCGTACGTTCGGTATGGAAACGATTATGAAATTTACTTTATCGATAATCGAACAAGGTCTTATAAAAACTGCAAAAGCTACACAAATGCTTGGAGCTCCTATAAGGTGAGTTTTCTTGTAGTTATTTTATCTTACTTTCTCTAGCATTTTATATCAAACTGACGAAAATAATATGCTGCTTATTTTGGTTTCTAGCTATAATTTTATCCTAGGAAAGTTAGATTGAATATCGCTTTCAGTACATGGACATTGTTAGTTGATTTGGAAGGTTTGAGTATGAGACACCTGTGGCGTCCGGGGATTCAAGCTCTGCTTCGAATAATTGAAGTTGCGGAAGCGCATTATCCTGAAACAATGGGGCTAGTTTTAATAACTAGAGCTCCGCGTGTCTTTCCTGTTTTATGGACTCTCATCTCACCATTTATTGATGAAAATACAAGGAAAAAATTTATGATCAATTCGGGTCAGCCAGTCGTCAACGAGCTCAAAAAATATATTTCTGAAGAATTTATTCCTGCATTTTTGGGAGGAACCTCCTCATGTTTGGCACCTGAAGGTGGACATATCGCTAAGAGTCTATATAAGCCAGTGGAAGAAGTAAGAGTTATGCATATATTCTTTATTAAACTTTATAAAAATAAATTGATGAAACTGGATAATTGTGTTTGAAATCATTCGATTCTGTTTGCTGATGCATGTTTATAGACAGTGATAGAAGATGATGTCTTGAAATCAAATTATCAGTCAGCGATTGTCTACAGAGGCGCACCGCATGAAGTGATTGTCAAAGTGAATGCTCAGGGATGTGTTCTTACTTGGGATTTTGATATTTTAAAGGTTGGTCCGAATATATTTTTAATTTTCTCTTTTCGAATTTTCTCCAGATTTTTCACTTAATTTGTGTTTAATCTGTTTTTAGAATAATCTAACGATTTCCGCTGCATAACTTCAACAAATTTATTTTTGTCATGAAACATATTTCAGGGGAAATCGCAACCATTATATGATAAATAAATGTAACATTTATTTGATGTTACATTACTCCAAAATCATATGTTTAATGCTTTTCAGTGTACTTTTTTAAGGGTGAGTGTGAATTCTTGATTTATTACACGGAAAAACACATAGAAGCGGTTGGCACACCGAGTTCTCCGTCAGTATTAACTTCCGTTGAACGAGTAACTGCGGTTATTGGAAATATATCTGTGAATTCAGTCTTACTTTGTGATCCAAAATTGACACTTGGAGTCAATCTGAAGTAATTCTTCGACTGCAGATTCTTATGATAACTAATATATATTAAGAGTTTACTTGTCATGTTGATTCCAGCTTCTTAATTTTTCATTCCTAGTAAGATCCAGTCTTGAAAAATTTATAGATTGGAAGAAAAGCCCATGCAGTTCACAGAGGGTGACTCAATGCAAGGATCACATTATTGCTCCCAGATTGGTTATTACATTTTACAGTGGCGTCATCTGGACCCAACACCGAATCAGTCCTTCGATTTTTCTATATCTGGACATAAGTGCAAACTTATGTATTACTACGAGTTACTCGATTCACTGGATTTCAAGTAATTACTCATTATTGTGCATAATTTCTCAAATCATTTAGGGAAATAAAGTTTTTTCATAACGTCAGCACTTATTTATTGTCTATATATTCTGTTCTTCTGAGTGGAAAACGATCAGTGCACCGTCTTTCTTAGCAATCACTTAAGTCTAATTCTTATCTAATTATAAATCACCTTATTTCTTTTTTTCATCTTTTGTTTCTGTGAAATGAGCAATAAAACTAACCTGTTGTACGACTTTTTTCCTGACAGCAGGAGCAGGCAAAAGAAAAAGTGCTACTGCAGTTGCTTTCGGCGAAATGCTCTCAAGTAGACAGTACTTCTAAAGTAGCAAATTTTTTAGGGGTTCTGTCGCCTCATTGGAGTCATGTAGATCATCGTTTTCATCGCTTGCAGCAGCAGCAGCATCTGTTGCCACTCCATTACCAGTTCGAAAGAGTTAACTGCTAACATTCTGACCAATTTTTAGCCTTTTTTCTCATCTATTAAATGGGGCTGTATTGTTCGCATTGTGAAAACTCTGGCTGCTGAGAAAAATACAGTCTGCACTTTAGAAGTCATCAAACGTTGATACTGCAGTTATTTCACTATTTTTTCTTTTTTTTGACTGATAATTAATTCCTACTCTTCTCTAGCTGCAACATTTCAAAATACTTGAGGCGAAGATTCTGTGTATGGTGAGTCCGATCGTTAAAATTTTTATCAAGTTATGATATTTTCAAGTATCACGTATCTGATTTTTTAATTTGACTCGATGAGCGTTCACATCAAATCGTTATGAAACTTATATCAGTTATAATTTGCACTGTAGTGCACTGGAAAGAAAGCAGTAAGACGTGTCGTGGTTTGCTTTCTGAGTTCATTTTGTTCCTACTAAAGATGAATCGGTCAGTACATGATTTTTACTATGTATTTCTTTTGTTACTTATTCTACTGTCTTCCTTGCTCAGGGCGTTGCTCACACTGCACAACCATTTTTCCTTTGGAGAATTATATTCTGCTATATTTTACTGGACTTTTGAAGGATAAAGTTAAATAGTTTTGTTCATCTGATGACTATCCAGTTGGAATGGTTTTTTCGTTCAACATACCTTTCATTTCTTAAGATAGATTCGGCATTCAGAGTTTCATTTTCTTGGAGAAATAATTTATTTCATTCTCAATACTCATATATTTCAGCGATTTTTTGGATTGCATGTAATTGCAAATTTGCTCAACAGTGAAGTACTCGGATTGATCAATACGTATGTTTAGTGAATGTTATCTTTTTGTGAATAATTTGTGATATTTAAATTACTTGTGACAATTTTCCCTTTGCTATTTTACCTTGTTTCTTTCTATATTCTTAAAATTGGTATACAATGTGAGATTCGGTGGTACATGATATAAGTCTTTTAGTTCTGTCAAAGAATTATTATATTTCATCCAAAATTGTGACTGAAATTAGATATAACCATCAATTTTCATTGCTTTATACTCAAAAGGTTTGCCTATTTGTATGTTTTGGATGTATCACCTATTAGTACAATGTATTTGTCGATCTGATATATATGTCTTGGATCGTAATATTTTTGCAAAGAAAAACTTCTCCTTTTTTCGAGTTACTGTGTTGCAGAAAGTTATTCATTGTATCAACACATTACTGATTGTCAGTTTTGATTTAAAGAACTTTCACATTCAGGGTTCATGCGAAACTAAATATTTTTAGTAACTGATAATTCGTTCATGTAGTACGATGGGATTGTCTGTCATGTGGATTATATTATTTTCTGTAAAGCCTTCTGTACTATAATAAAATTTCATTATGATTGACTCATTGTTGGCATTGAAATAATGAAAATGTGGATAAGTGGTTTTGAAAATTGGCTGTAAAAATTTACTAAAAGTGTATGACTCTGTTAGAAATGGTTTGAAGGCATATTTTAGCAACTTCTCCTAGTCTGCGCGGGTTGAGACTGGCCATCAAACGTACTATGCATGTGATACTTCACGCTGCATGAGTCTGTAAAAAAAAAATTATTATATGGGATGAAGTCTCGTGGAATTATGGTAGAATGAAGTAGGAAATTTCAACTTTTCGTGCATGTGATGGATTCAGTGTAAGTCATGCAATCAATTTAATAGTTATTTGGTTGTAATATTTTTTTGAACGTGTCTCATAGTGATAATGATTGTTGTAATGGCGTGGCGTATTTTTAATCATGTAAAGTAATGACTGACGATTAAAAGTCGTTCATCTATATCCTCCGTCACTGCGTATATATATGTATATATTTATATTGCAAGACCCGACCCTTTTGCGACTTAAATAAATGGAAGGAAGTAAGGTTTACGCTCAGTAACTGCATCAGTCTTCTACTCCCTTTACTCGCAATGAAATTTGTGTTTTTTGTTTATTTTTTTTCAGGTATGATTTTTGGTATTTATATGATATATAAATTTTATCTTAAATAATGAGAATAAATATTAGCCATAAGGAGTATCAAACATAATCAGTTGAGTTTTATGCTTGAAATTGAAAAGAATTCTTCTTAAATCTAATTTGCGCGGAAAATTTTAACTGGAATTAGAATCATGTGGTATTGTATTTCATTAGCGCTTCTATTAATAAAGAAAATAGAACCTGTAGTGACCACACTGAATAACTAAATGATCTTCAGCATCGTTCTATTCATTCTATAGAACGCTTAACATGTGTTTCGTATTTGTATGCAAATATTAAATTTCAGAGATTTTTCATGCTCATTACAAAATGTATTATGCAAGTAACAAAATAGTCAAAAGAGTTTTTTTCTAAGTAGAATTCTTTATTGCGAGTTAATTGCTATTCTTACTAAACAGAAGAAGCAACATAAACAAATATTCACGTTTGCTTCGAGAAAGATAACATTCTACTTTTAAAATTATTTAATATTCTTTTGGTATACATTCATTAATTGCCTACAGTAATCTAATTCATGTAGAAGAAAGCAAAAATAATGGCAACAATTACTGCTTCAACTGCTTCTCAGTTGTTCGTTGCTTTCACGACAAAAGCACTAGCAAGACACAAATAAGATTGTTTTTATAGCAACAAATTTTTTGAATAAATTTAAAAAGCCAATTATTTGTTAGGATGTGCAGCAGTATGTCAGTATCGACATGGATCATATCTCTTACAATTCGCAAGAAACCAACAATATGCATATTTTAAGCTTACTTATAACGACTATCCTTTAGGACAAAATGCTTGGACTGGTGTTGCTTTCGGAGAATCAATGGTTCGCATCTACTATTTAATCTATGTAATTAGAGTGTAGTAATAGCAAACTTCAAATATATATATATAAGTAGATAAAAAAGATAGTGGATTAAAAGAGTAGATAAAAAAGTATTGGTCACTGATGAGAATCCAGAGTACTAGATGCGCAACAAGATCTATTTGTTCAAATTCATTAATTAGTGCTAGTTTACAAGTACAATTTACTAAGCCAATAATAAATATATACTTTTATTCAGCGTGTAAAGATAAAGTTTGCTTTCCATAATTTACTTTTTACTGTAATTTTTTTGTAAATATTTCAGTACAGTGGGCTTGACTTTATTGGCGTACTTATAGTAAATAGAAAAGTACTGGTCTTTGATGAGTTTGTTCGTGGTTATAGTCCACCAGTAGTAGATACGCAACAAAATGTATTTGTTCAGTCTATTTCATTAATTAATGGCAATTTACAAGTACAATTTGCTAGACCAATAATATCAAACGATTCAGCAGACTTTTCATTAGCAGGTTGCTTATTTTGGCAGGTAATGTTACTCTTTTGCTTCATGTATTTGTGTAAACCATTCATATATTATTTATTATTTGCTTTCTATTTTTTCTGCGATTACTAGTCAAGATCGTTATTTACATAATAATTATAACAATTACTTTTGTTATGCTAATTGTGTCTTTAGTTTCCAACTACATTATCGGCTGTGAGATCTAATGGACAAATTCATAAGCATGTCAGTATTCCACAAAAAATGATGATCTGTTTGGATCGATGTCCTTGTGGACCTTCATCAACTGCAGCTCAGTGTCAGCTGTAATTTATCATCACTCTTTCCAGTTCTGCAAGCAACACTTTATATACAATATATTTACAACACATTTTTACAAGCATTTCCGCTCAGATATAAAACTCAAACTACTACTGCCAGTGCTTATTGCTCTTTTTATTTTATAATATTGCAATGAACAAAAGCATATTTCTTCACTGTAGAAAAATACCTAAGTATACATGGCTTAGCATAAATCAGCAATTCTTTCTTCACATGTACAGTACCAATCTTCAGTTCCACGCATTACAATTGCAATTAATTATTCAAAAATTTGTTTGACTAATTATGTTCAAAACTAATATGTCCTTTGCTTCGTTCAGCATTTTGATGTAGTGTGAAAAAGCATTAGTCTCAGTCAATTTATGCAAATGAATTTATTTTTATATTCTCAATTTTTGCATTACTCTATGTTATAGCATAAAAACATTTTACTCAGCTTTTTGTGTTTATTAAATTAGTTTCTGTTTTCACACATAAAAAACATACCCTGTATTTTCTTATCATGTCATATTTAGGCATTTATAATAGTTTCTTTCAATCATAAGTCCTTAATTTTCATTAAGAGCAATTTATCTCTTAATACGTTTTTGACGTACATACGTAACTACTGGATTTTACGATTACAAGTCCCAACTAAAAAGATGATGCTTGATGAGCATATCTCGCACACCTTCCTTCAGCGGTTGATTAAATGAACTTTGAGTGCTGCCTGATGATATATTCAAGCAATCCTAAAATTATAAAAAAAAATCAGGTATCTTACATGAATTCAGGAGTTTAACGTGAAAACATGATTTTGATAGTGAATGTGTATGCCTAAAGGATCATTAATGACAAAGTTGATGTGAAACAAGCATTTGACATCAGTTCAAAAATGATGTGTTCGAAACAGAAGACATAAATTACTAGTAAACAAGTTTAGCAAAATGAATCAAATACATTAAGTATTATACTTGTGTCACTACGTAACACAACTCAAACACATTATCACTTTCAAGTTAAGTTTTTGTAATCATTATGCTGCCATATACGAAAAAATAGAAAAACGATTCGTCAACTTAGTAACGAATTCGTACCTTTTTTTTCAGTGTATCATTCAAGCTTAAATGTTTCTTCTGCTTTCTTACTATATCAGCAACTTCATAATCGGCATTTAGATTGAAAGCAAACTGAGCTAGAAGTCGTAGTTCGCTCTTTATCTGCAATACAATCTGTTATGTTCTGTAATGCCTTAAGTAAACTCATTTCAATTATTACAATTTTTCTTGCAGTCACTGTTATCATTACAAACTCACACATTTTAATAAATTAAATTTTTGGTGAAAGTTAGTTAATGAAAAAATCATACTGACATGATGAATATGAGAGTATTGTAAAAATTTAAATATGGACCTGTTTCCATATCGGCGATCGTATGAATGACCATGAATGATAATACTTGATTCGAATATGATCATCCTTACGACTACTACACAGTAAATCAAACCATAAATGAAGACATTGTTCACTAACTGCTACAGCAATTAATGAACGAAATTTTACATCCATTTCAGCTCCGACCGCATTATGCGATTCATTAATTAACTTTACAGCTCGAAATAACAGTTCTTGCGGTGTTAGTATCTAAATAAAGACAACTGTTGTTATAATTTTTATCTAAACTTATCTTATGAATAAATTACAACACAGCAGATAAATTTTATTATTAGACTTTGTAATAAATGGTAATTTTTTGTACTGCTTGTTCTGATTTAAGTAATGCCGGAATGGTTGTCAGCAGTAAACTTTAATTTAAGTTTAAAATGTGCAAACCATCTGTAAAAGTAATACTGCAATGTTAAAACTATTGCAAATTCAAAATCAAGATCGAATTAAAACTTCTGAAGAAGCATTTTTGATGTTATTCAAGTTATTATTCTGGTTTGATTTGTTTGATAAAGCTATGATAAATGAAAAGAAGCAATAAAATTTCAGATAAAAAATGCAAGCGAAAAACCGATACACTAATAAAAGATTTTAGAATTACTTTTTCGTCTTGATCCAAGCTGAAGGTTGTACAAAGTACCAAATGTGAGTAGACTGCATGTTTTTGTACAAAACTTTGAGAAATTTCCTCTAAAAAAACAAAATGAAACTATTTCAAATCAACAAAAAAATTTCTAAACTTAATTGTTGGTGAAAAAAGTACCAATAAAAAGCCATGGATGTGACGCAAAATTAAGTACTCCTGATTTTCGCAAGCCATGCTCAAGAACAAGTTTTAATGCTAAAGCCAAACGTCCACGAACTTTATCAGTTATTTCAGGACACACTGCTTCATCACCATATACTGTATAGTCACATCCACGATCATCAACTATCTGAAAATAAAAAAACATTGCATTGTAATAGATCATTTACTTACTAAAATATTATAAGCATGAAAAGTAGATTAAACGATTATATTAGAATAAAATAATTATAAGTTATGAGCCAAAAAAGTGCATACCTTAACAAACTTTGCAGGAAACCATCCTCTCAGTCCGTTCACTTCACCAACCCAACAATGTTCATCTTTTTCACAAATAACTGTTATTATATCATTTTTTCTGCAAATAATAACGTTTATACATACCAAATATAGCATGCAAATCTTCAGTAATAATGAAGAAAATTATCAAACTTGAATCCAAGTTCGTCTTCATCTTGTCGTTGAAAATCAAGCAGCGCTCTAGCACGACGATATCCACGACGTCGACAATTTAAAAATTCTTCCTTTTCACATTCTTGACCTTCTTTCAAATAATCTGCCTCAAATTTAAATGTATTTATTTCTGTGTAAAAAAAATATATACATATTAAAATTATTGAAAAAATTTAATTTCACTGTACAAAATATTCAAATCTTACAATTTGGCATATTTACAATTTTGTGAGTATAAAATTAAACCAAATTTATATCGCAGAATAGGCAAACCTGTAAATTCACAACACCTTCAAATGATTCGTCACATTCAATGAAATATTTACATATGTGCAATATGGCATCTCGTAAATCAACTATAAGCTCAGTCAGTCGGATATTTTTTGTTTTCGAATCATTTTCCATATCCTGCTAGTTATTACTGAATGAATACTTTTTTAAAAAAGATTTTTTAAAGCTTAAATATTGCAAACAGTAAGAAAAAAAAATCAAAATGACTATAATTACGTGATTTAATTAAACAGAAAATAGGTAGAAAATTGCCAAGTGTACTATATTTTAAAATTTTACGTATTCGTTTTCGAAAAAGATTAGTGTAGGGAAAAAGTAAAAAGCTCTATTAAGGCTCAATTCTTTTTTCCTGAAATGTTTTTCAAATCCATCAAAATCTGTTTTGTTTAAAGTTTATGGATGGCTAAGTTTGATATAAAGCAAAGCAAACCTGCTGCTTGGATGAGGTAAACAATTGATGCACTAAATTTTTTGATCGCGCCAATTTCCGTCTTTTAATATGTTGCTTAGGTAAATTTGCATCACTATTAGTATTTATGATAAGTCCTTGATCTGCTAAAAGAATCGCTTGTTGACGTTTTCGGGCGGTCTTGATCAATTCTTCAGTTATTGAGAATTCGAACGATCTACATAGTTCCATCAAATGTTCTAAAAATGCAATTTTAAGTGATCAAATTCGTAAACTTTCTACAAATACGTCAATCTTACAGTTTTAAAAAACTTAAAAATATAGTACCCGAATTTTTTAATGAGCCTGGAATTCGTGATATCATATTGAATAATGCGGCTGAAGCATTTTCATCGTATTTTAATCCGATCAGTTCTTCTTCTTTAATCTTTAAAATGGAGATTAGTACCTGTAAAAGTAATATTTGTAATTTGATCAGTGACAGCGTTTAAAAATCGTTTTACTCAGTCGTAATGAAATGCAAATCCTTGACATTCAATTATTATCTGTAATTAATACTCTAGACTAAAAAACTATCTCCTTACCCAACAATAGATGCAAAGAATGGAAAGTGATGTTAATATTTACTTTCGATTGAAAATTAAATATCAATTAATCATCTTTTTAATTTTAAATAAATTTAAAATATCAGTGTAAGCAAAATTTACTCTGAACATCGTTACTCCACCGATAACAAAAAGTAAGTCCCAAACGCGTAGCAATACTCGCATAGGCAAAACTGATGCAAATGCTGTTAGCAGCCAGTTGACAGTAATTAGTGATAATTCTACGTCATTATCTTTCAAAATACGATCAAGCTCAGGTAAGTGTACTCCAATAAGCTGCCGTGAAACCCTTTCATCTCCCTGAATTTCGTTTTTTGTTTTTCTTCATAATTGTTGCTACATTGTTTTATTACGAGATAAAAATTGTTACACATTTTAAAGTAACAAAAACTTTATCAAATGACTGATTTTTTGTTGCTAGAGAAATAGCAGATAATTAGTAAAACTGAAGGATTGCTATTGAAGAGTAGTAAATATGAAAACGATATCAAAGTTGTAACCTGTAAGCCAATTAACGAGCAACTATAGTAATTAGGAGGAAATATATCTTCAACCATTGTTGCCATCATCCAGAATGTTGTTTCTTCTGGGCAAACAAGTAGTAGGGTAGCTGCAATAATACCCATTCCTTGACAGTAGCCAACATCTGGATAAATGTAAGCGATTGATTTCAAAATCCGTCGTAAGCTTTCGATTCCTATGCTATTTGCTTGCCAAAAACAAATATTGTGGGGCAAAGTCCTGAAATAATAAATTGTTTTAGTAGTAGCCTTAAAGTACCATATTATTTTTTTGCTCTTACAAATATTAAACAAATACAAACTTCGTTAAAACATTTTCTAAATTTGTTTGTTGCAAAAAAAATGTAGCAATTAAATTACAATAAACAGTAACTTCTGTAGAAGTAATTTTATACAGTTTCTAACCTTGGCAAGTCTTTTTCAATTTGCGCGCCTATTGATGGCTTATCTTTATCACATTGCTTTACAACATCACTGTAACTAAAAACACTTGTAGATTTTTTTTTCGTTGCACCACAAAATCTTGGCCATAAAAAAGGTCGAAGAGAATGTGCTATCCCCACTTCATGAAGAAGTGTCATCAATTTTTCTTCGTTTAGTTTTTCTACACACACTTTTGACCACGTTAATTCTTCTTCCACATCCTCGTGAGCAAATGTGAGCAGAGCTAACCAACGCATTCTTTAAAGTAATTGTTTTTTTGTCATCAGTTATTAATTGTTAGAAATGTAATGCTAATTAATCTTCTTGATTTACAAAATAAATGATTAATTATTAAACTGAAAAATTCGATAATAACTTTATCATTTTTATAAGTGATAAACGATTAAAATAACGAATAGATTCAGATTGTAATGATTAAATTTCGATTCTTAATAACATACCGATCCTGTGAAATTTCAACTGGTGACTTATCATAGATGTCAAATTCACCATCGATATGAAATCCAAATTCATCGAAACTGAAGTAATCTTATGAATTATATTCATGAATTGATAATAGTGAGCGCATATATTTTCATTTTTATCTCATCTTATCTCATAGCTAAAACTGCTGTCACTTAATATAAATGAAATATCTTATATCTGACAAGTCTATCTATCTATTTTATTAGCTTTTCCATGAAATTTGAACATTTCAACCTCAATCGCTCTAGGATAATAATGGTAATTATTATAAACAGACCAAGAAAAATTATAATAAAATTGATTCTTTCAGATATTTGCATAGCCATTTTCTTTGTAAAATCTTTTTTTTTGTTATTACTTCTACAAATAATGTGTTGTAATGAGTTTCTAGAATTTTAGTTCCTCACTCTTTCAAAAAATCATTCGCAGTACTTTCAGTTATCTCATTATGATAGCTTCAAATTAATCATATGCAATAAAACTATCTAAAATTCAGCAATCTGCGTTCGGAATTCGATTATTTAACCGAGATCATTTATCGATTTTCCTAATCATTACTTAAAAAAATAAGCGAATTTTTTCATTAAAAATAAAAAATATACATTTGAGATGTTTCTGCGAATGATGTAGGAAGTAATGATGCGTTGATTGCTGAAAATGGCTGTTCTGATATATTAAATAAGGACTGATGTACTGGAATATCAACTTCTTTTTTCCAGGGTTTGTCATCGAGACTAAAGCATACATGCTGACTTTCCCATTCATCTTCAATTGTTTCAGCGAATTTCGCATCTTTACCTTAAGCATATAGACGCATAATGAACAGTTCTAATCATTTTTAACTACAAAATATAATTTACACTGTATCAAATCATTAAATAATTTACGCAAACGATCAATCACATTAAATTAATTTTTTGTAATTTTTGTAATTTAATTAAAAATTTAAAGTAAATCACTCTGTAAGTAATTTTACTGACAACAATTAACTAAGCATTTCTACTTAATTGCAATTTCGTTCTAATAATGTACTTCTATTGAATAATTTAGCACACATGAAAACACTAACACTTCATGATTTCAAGTTGAAGCTTATTTTATATTAATTAATCACTAAGTATGTGTTTATAGTACTAACCTTTTTTGTACTTAGCCATACTTTCAGTTAATTGTTTTCGTGTTAGTAGAGCGATAGTGTTACTAACAATTCCTTCAAATATTTGAAGTCAATCATTTTTTTAACAGTGTGATCATCATATTGTAATGCTTATAGTATCAAATTATTACCCTTATACTTTTACGCAATCTAATGTAAAACAGTTTTTACATCAAATCATATCTGCTAGGTTATAATCCTTTGAATTGTTCCAGATATTACCAAAGGTATGTTTTGATTTCGAGTTTACACGAAACACTTCAAAATTCAAGATAGCAGAATTAAAAAGTAAAAGAAATTGTAAATCCCTTTTTATAAAACTTTAAAACGAATAAAAATTCATGAGTTTAGAAGGAGTAAGAGATTGTAGCAATTTCTATGGCTTGGCTTTGCAGACGAAAAGCACAAGCTACTACTATTCGTTCAATAAGGTTTGAATTAGCTTATCTTGAAAGCTTGCAAGCTTCATCTTGTGACTTGTCTATACATGCATATATACATACACGCAGAGATTAATCTTTATAACTGAATATATTTTATTGCATAACATTATATTACGTGTAACACAAACATTTCTATAAAAAGCACTATTAGAAATATCTCTACAAGTGCTAATTCTTATTTCAGCTTTTCATTTGAACTAAAAGTAATGAAGCAAATTTTACCCATATTTTTTACTCTCTTTATCATTAATTAATTAGATTGATTTTCATATGTGAGTAAAATACTGTGACATTACTCAATAAAGTGATGCTAAGTTTTAATAAACTAATATAAGCTTTTTTTTTTCTTACAACTATTTACAGTGCAACTTTTACTTTATTATCATAATTAGTCAGTAGAGTGATTTTTTCAAGATAAAAGTGTTGTTGATATTATTTTACTTCAACAATTCAACAAAACTTTTTAAAATTTCTTGTTTTTGCAAGTCAGTTATTTATTGATTGGTATTAGTAATACTGATGTATATTAGTGATATTGATATATGACTAAAAATAATAACCAATTAAATGACGTACGACTGACATCTTGGTTATCACAAAAACTAGGCTGATCATATCTTAGATCACACGACCATTTATTTAATTAACAAATTATTCATGTAAACATGAGTACTTATTTGTGTTTCTTTTGCAAAAGTCAAACAGATATAACTGAATGACGTTAATATTTTATATAATTATCACTTCGTTCAACAATTCATACAAAATTTGTGCAATAATTTTATGGTATTTGCTCAAATGTGAGACTAGTAATTGCACTGACTGGTAATAATGCGTGGCGAGTGAGCAATAATTTGAACGATACGGTGTGAAGTTGATTGTTGAGACGTAAAAGAGTTGGAGCATAATTTTAACGCTCTTGCGTGATGTTTCTAGACTTTGTCCTTGTTTTTAGATTGATGTAGTTAATAAAGGGAGAGAAGATACAGTGTCATTGGTCTAACTTTAACTGCTGATGTAAAATTCTGCAATTATTGTTGCAGGTATGCTTATGCTTATAACCAGTCATTCCAGCTAACGTGTTTATCTTCTGTGATGAATAATGATTGGAGAAGAAGATAAGACGTCAACTACCATCCTTGACAATAAATCATGGCAATGTTTGGAATTCTACCAACAAAAATGGGTGGTTCGTTTTTTTATGAAATAAAAATTGCAGTAGTAAAGTTTCAGTTCAAAATGATAGGAATGTAATACAAAATAAATAAATAACTTATAAATTGTAAACATTTAGAGTTTTGTTCTGGCAACTCTCGATTTTCTCACTTAATATTTTCTATATGAAGAGGTGCTTTAGGCTAATCTTGGCGTTCAAAACAAACCAGGTTTTCCACGGGAAAAGCTTCCATATCAAAAGAATGAGTTAATCCATACAGCATGTATGACATTCTTCACCCAATACTCTCATATAATTGAGATTACTACTTTGGAATCTATTTTGGCATTGTTTTGTGAACGAGAAGGATGCGATTTTCGTGCAAGTTATATGAATATTTTGGAAATGTTAGTACCACTACGCTGTACATTGGACGACCTTTACAATATATTTTATACCATAATAACAAAATTTGTTCCAAGGTAATTTTTTTTATCAAGTTGAACTCTTAATTATCTCCTAGTAGTATTTAAGATAGCTCGTAGAGCTGATGTCTTAAATACTAATAGGAGTTAATAGTTACAAATTTTCTTGACTTTCTTGTTATTTGAAGCTTAAAATTTTTCTTATCAAAGGACTTTATGCGCTAAGTATCGTACTTTTTAGAGACATATCAAAAGATGCTGTGTGTTATCAGCTTATGCATTTAATACTTCAATATCATGATCCATTGCTAAGTTCTCATTTGGAATCCCATAAGGTCACTTCATTTGACTATGCAAGCTTGTTTTTCGCTTCACTATTTGCCTCAGAAATATGCAAGAATGCACTATATATGGTTTGGGATAAGCTGTTTGAAAAAGTATATTTTTGTGATTTATTTTTCTTATTTGATTGTTAGTAAATAATCATGCATTGTTAATTAAATTTCCCTAGTCATTGGAACCAGATATTATAAAATTTTGTTAAGGGTGATCCATACTTGTTGTTTGCGATGGTTTTGGTTTTTCTTATAAATTATTCGGATCAACTTATGGCTTTAAACAGCAAAAGGTTTCTAATTAATAATCTTTCAATTATTAAGTTTTGCATTTTTTACGTGAGTAAAAATCTTATATTTAAGTGAATTAATTGATACAATCCGATTTGCTGTGAAAGAACTATCAGTAAACGATGTGGAAGATTTCTTCGACTTATCAGTTTTGTTTTTAAATCAGACTCCACCTTCTATAAAACAGGTGTTTAAATTTTATTACGTTTAGACAGATGTTGATCAGTTTTTTTGTCCCAAAAAACTAATTTTTCTCTGAGTTATTTCATTTTCTAATATATCAGTCACCAAATTCCTTATCTCTCGTGATCGTAACTTTATTTTTATTCAGGATTTCCAACGTGTATTATTTGGTTCTTGTCGTGCAGGAGAAGCACGAGCTGATATTGCAAAATTGCTTGCTTTACCAATTGATCCTCGCAATGTAATTCGAATGGGTTTTGACGAAAATCTTAATAATGCAGTAAGAATTTTCCATATAGTCCTAGGTTAACTAAAAATTAATATTAAAGTTTTGTACGGGTACTACTCACTAGTATCAGAGGTTGCATTTCAATGCATTGTTAATGTTTCAAACTTTAACGCAGGAGTAGTTGTCAGTTTATTTTCCGTTTTCACAAGTCGCAACTTTGCTTCATCAGTACTGTTTCCAAAACAGCAATCAGGACCCACTTTCTTCATTATCGATGCTCGATCTCATGATCAATATTCAGCTGGTCATTTAGATGGCTCGTATAATTTGGATTCTACTCTGGTGAGATCCAGTTTTCATTCTTTTTCACTTCGTATTGATTTGCAAGTAGTTTCTATGTGTGCTATAATACTGTGGTAGCTACAAACTTTAATCATTTTAAGGTTTCGTAATTAGCATGCCATTAATTTCAACTTTTATCAGTAGAATCTTTCTATTGTATTGCTCGATTCCACTAAGAAGCATTCACTTTTTCTAGTTCGTGGAAGCGCCAGCTCAGTACAAATTAGCGGTATCTAGTTTAGATGCTTATCGATATGCCTCTCATCCTGATGAACACATTCTGTTTGTTGGTTCTGGGCGAGAAGATGATCTTTATTGTCATATGGTTATTGCGAATTTCTTACAGCAAGGCCGAAAACATATAGCTTTAGTTTATGGAGGGTATAGAGGTTAATTTTCAAAAAGTTTTTAAATTTTTATTTTGTCGGAAATTTTTGAAGAAAAGAGGTGTTTTAGCTCTTCATGAACAGTTAGGAACCAATTTCGAACGTTTAGATGGACATTATGCAGAGCGATGTAAGGAATGTAATATAGAGTCGTCTGCTGTGGTTGAGAAGGTTTTCCAGCAAAAATCATCGGTTAGTAACCTTATAAAACTTCATTCCTTTGACTATTTTGATTTTTGCTACGGAATGACTAGTTATTTGTATGGTGCTTTAGTTGTGAATCATTATGTAATTACTTTAAAAAAAGGCAAAGTTACAGAAATATTTTACAGTGGATACGTGGAGTTGGTAGCATTCTTGATGCTGTAAAAGCAACAGCACCTTCGATTAAAGCAAAAGTTCAAAAATTACCAGCATTGGTGATTGGTTCAAATGCGGAGGGATTCACTCATGTTGAGACAAGCCAGCGACATGGTAAACGATATCGCAATGAAAAATCTGTTTTCACTCTTAGTGATTCGGATTCTGAATTAGATGCTGTTTCTGTCATGTCCAATCCAAAATCATATGCACCAAAGGTTAGCGCGTTGACTCGTGATTACGTGATTTTTTTATCAAAGTTGTCAAATTTATAATAAAATTAAATACTCAGTTTTCCGTTTCAAATTATACAAAGTTGTGTTAATAAATGTGGAGAGGAGTTCTATAATATCTCCGATTACGAGCCATATTTCAGAAATTCGAGGATTTTTTGAAAGCAAATGATGTTCTTGAATATTTCGAAGGTCTGGAAATTTTTACAGAAAACACCGTTCATCGTACCATAGAATGCTATATGGCTTTGACAAAGACCGATATAATAATTTTACACTTATCAGAAAAGGTTTTTAATTTCAAATTAAGTTCATAAACTGATGGTTTTGAAAAAAAGTTTCTACCTTTGTAAAAACTTCCTTTCGTAAAATTTATCTCTTATTCTAGGTTGGAGAAGTCATTTTACGTGCACGTTATGCATATGGTTCAATACTACGTGTTTCAAGCCGGAAAAAGATCCCCGAAATGTTAACGTTCAAATTTGGTTATTGCGAGGGTGAAGATGATTACAGGGCAATTTAATTTAATTTCCTTAACGCAAACTTTTGTTCATAAGTTATCCTTTTGTGTAGTATCTTTTACACTATTTAATTCATCTATATGGAATGACGAATTAGAAGTTGCTCTATGTTACCGAAATTCTGTGATCATTAATTTCTGAAATTTGTTGTTAAACTTATTTCACTGTCAGAATTATTAATCTCGTGTTCCAGGTTACTGCAGTCCATCGTTTTTTGATGCCTCAAGCTGGTGACTGTGCAAAATCGATCAAAACGAATATTATTACTTTAAGACCTAGTATTCTCGACTGATTTCTAACTGAGATTCTGTTCTCTTTATTTGTCGGTTAGTGTAGTAGCATTCCATTGTATATATTATTCACTTTGTTTCTTATTTTAATACAGTGCAACTTCTGACCATGTACCTATTGCCTTTTCATTGTAGAGTTTTATTTTACTAGTATATAGGCATTGTAAGAAAAAGAGTAGAAAGTAAGGATAAGTCGACAGATTATACGGTGAGTTGTGATATTTGTCTTATGTTTAGATTCTAATGTAAAAGCATTATTAAGGTCATATTCCATATCTGTTGTTCTATCGGAGCTTTGTATGCATTCTTTCAAACTTTTAGCTGATCAGCATACGTAACCTATGTCAATATAGGCCTAAAAATTGCAGTTTTCCTCGAAATTAGATCGACATTTAGTAGTTTGATTTCTTTCAAGTCTTTAAAAAGATGTTCTGTAAACTTCTGTAAAAGCATCTTAAAATGCAAAAGAATTTGTATGTGTAGTCATGGTTTGAAAGTTTTCATTTATGTTCCGTTTTTCGGTTATTGGTTATTTATTACGATTTATTTTTTGACAGATTTTGGTTCGTCGAATAAAAGATCGCTTTCTTAAAGATATATCATTTTGAACAAATGCTTATTTTAAAGGTATACAAAAGTACTATTTGACAAAAGTATGCTGGGGAAATAGTATGGTGGAGACTTTAAATTAAATTTCTCAGCCAGTAAATGTCGGTTGTGTAAGAAACTCTAGTAGAAAATATGGTAACTTTGTGAATGGATAGGATACACACGAACATGGATTAATGTATGTCCAACTTCAATACAACAGTTAATTACTCTCTTGGTATACTACTCACTCATAGGTTCTACTGTATATTAAAGTCTAACGGATTGTATCACTTTGCATGATTATATCCAATAAGATAAAGCAGTGGGAGACTACTATCTGAATCATTCATGCTACAAAGGTTTCTTGCTAAGATAGTTTTTGTCATTTTGCTAGCATGTCACAGAGGAAGTTGAGATTTCCATGAATTGTTTGCTATCGGTAGACGTTTTGATGTGTACTTGCTAACTATCCAAGGATGCATTTGGTTCCTAAAACCAAACAATACTAATGACTCAGCGAAATGCATTTGATATTATTGTGACAAGTATGATAGTCCTATTGCGTCAGGTCATTTCAGAGTTACGTAAATTTGTCTTAGCGAGATACAAAATTTCATCACGTCTACATCATGGGCCATAATATGAAAATTGTATTACGAAATATTCCAGCTGATACAGTTAGGCGGAGATGGAAATGAAATGTTGGGTGATGTTCATGCAGTCATTGTTGGCAGTGTTTGGCAGTTTTCATCGGTGCGGTGTGATTTGTTGTGTGAAATAGATGAAAGTTTAGTCAGATGTTGCGTTAAATTCTGTTTGCAATGAAATAAATTGTGACGTTGGAGTGGCGGAGTTGTATTATTATTGATCATTCGTTCATGTCTCGTGTACATTTACTGCAGAAAGGTGACAAAAACGTTGTGATTTTCCATGTTACTTAGCTTTATCCTGTTCTAAGCTCTCTTAGCTAAGTCATGCTGTCATATTTTGTGTGTGCTCTCTTAGCTTAATATCGAAATCGTATTTGCATAATATCAAATTATTCTTATGATTTTTACAGTAATGCAAGTTAACACGGAAGATGTCACATTACCATGGGGCAGGGAATCAGATCCATTGGATAGGCAGACGGGTCATTGGCGTATGGCTGTTTTTCAAGATGTGCAAGAAAGCATAGATCGGTCTAAGCTTTATTTTCTCTATGATCCCATTGCTGATGAAAACTCGGGAACATCGTATGTTACTTTATTTTCTGTTCAAGTTTAAGGTCATTTTCAATGCTTATGTATGCAAAATTTTTAACTGCTTCTCATTTAGGGGCCCGCGCAAAGGCGAACAAAGTTTAGTTATTTTCGACTTGTACAAGCGTTGTTTTATTCGAGAATTATCTCTTTCTGGATGCGAAGGTATTCCTTTTGATCTTTACATTTTCGCTGTAGTTTTTTGATTCTCTATTTCATTTAGAGAATATCAAAGCTAAATTCAATACTATAGAATCACTGTAATGATTGTATAATGCATAGGGAAGACAGTTTAGTCTTGAAGATTCCTTATTTTTCTTTCCTCATGTTGACTTATGTTGTTTTTGCGACATGACGAAAAGAGGTAGTACTTTAATTATGTATTAATATGTATAGAGTGAACCAGTAGATTTTTTGTCTGCATGATAGGCAAAACAAGTTTCCAACATCAACTTTTTAACTGTTTTATGCTAGTGTAATTTTGAGCATTATTTATTTCTTAGTCACCCAATACGTAAAAACTGTTTACTTTGCATTTAGGGACAGTCAAATTTCTCTTCGCACTGAAATGTCCTTCATCTTTTGGTGGTTCATCTTTTGTTGTTGCTTCTACTTCAGAAAGATATGGGCAAACTGCGGTTAGCTTTTGTTTACTGAATATATTTAACTAATTACGTAAGTAATATAAAAAATTAGTTTGTGAGATGTGTTAAAGAAGGAAGAAGATATGCAGATACTGTTAAAGAAAGTGCTACATAAGAACTAGTGTTCCTGGAAAAAGTGATTTTGGATTAACACTCGAAAATTTTTTAACTCATCTGTTATTTAGTTATTATTGTATCGGATTGACTTGACACAAGATGGATTTTATTTGGGAAGCGAGCCAAAGCCACTTCTAACAAATTCAATTCCATTAAATGATGCGTTTATCGTTTCTATGCGTGAAGATGCACCGGAAGTTGTTCTTATGACTAATCCTGGTCTTACTATTTGGCGTATTAATTGTATAAGTGATCAGCCTAGTGGACCAGTTGAATCCTTTTCAGTTCCATCAGCTGACCTCAGCCATTATTATGATGCTTTTTTGAACCAAGGGTTCGTGTATTTTCTTCTACAATTTTTGTTTCAAAATCTCGTAAGATTTGTATATTAATTATCCGGTACTGCCGGGACTTTGATTTCATTATTTTAATTCAACTTATAACTGAAATGTACACGTCAACTGTAAGTTTGATCAGGTTTTTCTTACCTTTTCAGAAGCGTGTACTTCTTATCGCAGTCACCTGATGGACATTTTGATCATTCTCGAATCCATATTCTGGATATCATGGGGCAACGTCAGTTACGTACTGTGATGTGCAATCCTGATCCTGTACGTGGCGCACCTTGTGCTCGTAAACGAGCCGCTATCGATTCTTTTGCAGGTAAAAAAGGTTCACTGTTTTTTCGTCGTCATTTAGACAATGTTTTGGTTTATGCTCATGATATTTGCGTTAGTAAAAGTATCCTTAAAAATGCTGATATCTGTAGGTCACTTGTTACTTGCCGGTGGTGAAGTTGAATATAATTACTCAGTGTCTCGTCTTATCGATTACTGGGTTCTTAACTTTTCAAATTTTACATGGCATCAGATCCCAGCACAAATGCCAATACCTCTGATTGAACCTCGACTTACTACTACCAATTCAGGCAAGTTTGGCACATTCCAGTTTTTATTTCAGTAAATCTTTTCATTGTTTTATTACTTTTATTCTGTAATAAGTAAATTAATGTTCTTGAGTTTCTAGAATTTTTTTGTAGGCAATGTCTATCTATGGGGTGATTTTGATGAGCCAATACCAGGTATATCATCCGCAACACATTTACGTATTTTGAGAGTGAGTGGCTTTGAAAGTATGAAACCACCTCCTTACAATGAAGCATTGGAAAAGTCAACGTCGCTTCCATTTCCCTCTCATGGGTCACACCCTATGGTCACTACTAGCCAAGCATATCCAAGTCTAGGCTTCGCACAAGTGGGTGGTGACACAAGCAATATGCCTTATCCTCAGAACAATCTTCAGTATACTCAAAGTAACGTTCCATATCCACAGAATCAGCCATTTGTTCCAACAGGACCAACAGCATATCCTCAAGGACAGCCATTACAAAATTACTCGGTTCAGCCGTCTTTCCCATCTGGAAATATTCAGCACTATCCGCAGCAAGGTGGTCCATCCCAGCAACCTTTTGGTGGTGCTCCGGGAATGAACCAGCAAGCATATTATCCACCGGAACAGAAACAGAACTGTTCCATTCAGTAAAAGAATAAACAGCTTGGTTTTACGTAATTAAAAAATCACTTTTTGATGCTACTTTGATTTTCGTCGTTGGTTTTCAACAGTTCAATTCATAATTTAAATTTCGTTACGAAGACTTCTTATGTTTCTCTTCAGTGTTAGAAGGTGATTTGCTTATTCATGCTTGGTAGTTCTTGGCTATGATGTTTGAAATCAGCATGTTTAACCCTAAATTACGTGTTGTGAAACATCAAAGTGTCATTTTCATCTCTAGTTTTTTCTGTCAAATTATTTATCAGAACTGATGTGGTGTATACTTCTCTCATATGTAATGCATTAGTACTGTCAATATAGTTCAATAATCAGTTATTTGTGATGTATTATGGCTGCTTTTTTGTCACGAATTTAGTAAAAATTTTGAGTTTTCAGGCTCCCATAATACCTTGGTTTCATTTTTCGGATCCATTTTTTTGTTTTCAATTCTAAATCTTTTAATACATTCTGTAGATTTTAACCTCTTATTAACATGTGTAATTTACGATAGCTCATTTTTATTCAGCATATTCCACCTTAATGTCTGTCATTAAATTTTGTGACATTTCACGTTGGGAATTATGTATGGTCATCATGATGAAATCAAATTTTCATGTTTTGGTTACCAACAAGTTTGTCCACAAAGATCTTGAATTCGTGTACCAGAATGAGTATCACTCATTAGTGTAAATTCTCTTCAGTGCAGTGAAATTTAATGGTGGTCAGGCAGTGTTAACTTTAAAGGTTGCAAGCTTTTATTTCTTTTGTCTGATTGCTACTGATGACTCGTCTCTTGTCTACCATTTTCTTGTAACTGACTTTGACTGTGAGGGAAATATTTATGTTCTTAGTCTCTTTTGTTACACCAAGTGTTGGATATAGGGATATCTTCTCTGAGACCCCGGAAAATGGAATGGTCAGGAAAGAAAACAATGTATAGTGTAATGTATAAAACACTAAGTTCATTAAAATATCAAACATGTGTTTGGTATATGATATCCTTATATCACAACGCCAGTAAAATGGCTAGTTAAAATGATTAAGCAATTTTATGTATATACTCAAGTCTTTGGAAATTATGTCCTTTGTAGTTGTGTTAGCTGCTATATACTATATGTAGTTTACAACTGAAACCTTGAAAAAGAGTAAATATTAAGATTCGTTCCAGTTTTAACATACATAAGTGGTGTTTGGTATGGGGTTTATATCTGTAAATTGTTGATGCATGTTCTTAATGCTCCGGGTTCGCACTTTCACTTATGGTGCTAAAAGTGGTAATGTAGAATAGTATGGTGGAGAAACACAGGTTTGGTATGCAACCTTTGAGTTAGTAATTGATGTTTGTACTTTGGTAATGAGATCTGTTAGTTGTACTCGTTTCAGCAGCCTAGTCTGTTGATAGAATGGCCGCAAAAAAACAGCGGGTAATGTAATGTTTGCTTCATTTACAGATTTAAATTCAGTTTCTAAGTAATTATAACTTGAAATATTAGGATTAATTCATCGAAATATCATTTATGACATCTTGTCATGTTACAATCTGTAGTGAATTATTCGCAACAAAGCCGTCGAGTGGATTCTTGTAAAAAGGTGTAAGAAATATTTAGACAGCGCTGTATGACAGAGGTTACTGTTTCCTGCTCATAATCTGGAGAGATTGTTGTGACACTCTCTGATATTCCAACAAGAATGATGTGAAGGAATGAAGTTAAAGTGATTTTTTAGTTGTAATTAATATACTATCAGAAGATATCCTTCAAATAAGGAACTTGCGAAATCTGATGTCTGCTTGGAGAAGACATGTCTGTGCCATAATCTGAGTAATTGAGTCTAATTGTTGCTTTCTAGCTATTGCTTTTACATAAATAATATCGGTAAACAAAGTAGCAGATGATGCAATAATATATTTTGTTTGGAAATGTTCTAATTGAAAACGGATCCTAGATTATTTTTTTTAATTTGCACTATTTTCGAAACCGTTAGAACTTTAAATACTGTTAGAGTTAAATGTATTGATTGCGTCAGTGAGATATCTGACCAATAAAATCAAGAATATTCATGCGATAGATCACGCGAATTTTCGACAAGGATAATTACGAAGAAACTTCTGTTCAACAGCCGAACGTATTGTGCATTATATGGATATTTATGATGGCAAATAATTGAACGAGGCTTAGACATATTCTGAATTACAAACTTAGGAATGGCACAGAATGTGCTTAGAAGTGCAAATTCTGTTATGAACTGTGTGTGACAGGAATAAAGGTAGATAATTTGTTTTATCAAGAAAATAATTCAGCTTTAGCATAAGAAGTAGCTAAAGAACATAGTCTTTACATGGCATACATTTTTTTAATTACTGAAAGATAAGTTTTAGTATTTACGGAGTTTTGTAAGTATAAATTATATAATTTAAAAACCCGTTTCGTTCGTATTCTCTTATTTCTGTATAACATAAGTGACTGAAAGATTACGCACAATGAAAGATTAGCAATTTTAAAGCAATGGTAAGAGAATACTGTATCGAAACTTCATAATTATTTCAAATCTGGCAGTAATCCTGAGATAATAAGTATTAATATTTGGTATGAAAATAAAGAAGAGATGAGTGAAAAAATTTATAATTGAATGGGAAGTAAGTTAACAAATATTTGCTTCTTTTTTTTTTCAAAGAATGAACTTTTTTTATAAATGTAAATTAATTGAGGATCAAATCAGGATGACCAGAAAAAACATTTTAAAGTTTGCTACTACAGAAGCATCGCTCATTTCATTTATGCAACCAAAAAAAAAAAGAGTGACATTATCGCAAAATTATTATTGTAAAAAATAGTAGAATAAACTGACTGAGGAAACATGACGTTAGAAAAGCTGAAGAATTTAATGAATGACTTTCCGGTGCAGAACCATCTACACTGGTTCCTTCTTTGACCACTTCAGCAATTATATTATTTTCAGCATTTCCTCTGTTAACTATGCCGGCATCGTCATGGTTGTTCATATTTGAAAGATAACCTGACTCAGTTACTTCTTCATCTTGCGGAATATTACAGTCAAAATCACACGCATGCAATTTGTCTGCATGCAAACCCTAGAAATTTTTTGCATTTTATATTAAATACAAAATTTTTTTCAAATATTAATATGCCTTTATGTATTACAAAATTTGTACAAAATAATATGCATTAATTAGAAGTAATTATTTGAAAAATTAAAAATAATTAATGATAATTTTGAAGTGCACTAACTTTGAACATATTTTTCAAACTTTTGCACATAATCATTTGTGCACTTTTTGACTGGCATATTCCTTTCATTGCACTCATATACTCTTGTAATTTTGAATTTACTTCTTCGCAAACCTAAAAAATTATTGCATAGTAAACTTGCGAACCTTACAATATTTCATTCCTTGAAATAATTATATGTGAACTTGAGAGAGGTCATCACTTTTGCTAGCGATTATTTCAAAACTCCAATATCATAAAAAACGTCACCTGACCTCATCATCAGGATGAACCAAAAATTTCTCCGAAAGGTATGTACCAGCACTGAGTGTCATTTCACCGATTCGTTCTTCGGTTAGGCATGCTCGATGTCCTCTTAAAATCTCTTGCCCTTCCTATAATGATCTAAATCATTTCAAATATAAAAAGTATGCAGAAATCAACAGAAATATAAACAAAAACAAAAATAAAAAATCAATACAAAATGATTTAAACTCTATCCATCAAAAGTTTTGATCATCTATCTCTTGTAGAACTATTTCATATTTCATCTTTTAATCATAAATAATGTAATCAGAATAACCTGAATAATTATTCACCTGTGAGCATGCATATGTTAAGAGATAGTAGCTCTTCAAAAAGCTGCCTGAATTTTTTCGATGTGTTAGAAGATCGCTTACGGTATTTGAAGCAGCAACGATCTCATTATGCTCACAATCATGTTTGATAGGTCCAGCATCCTATAAGCAATTATATTTGATGTCAAATTAATTAGGCCAATACAATTTCATTGTTTTCATAATTTTCATTTAAGTAACAAATTTAAAATATTTAACAGTTAGAAGGCCTTTATGACACATTCCTTTTTTTTTTTTTTTTTT